>JBBMFX010000002.1:1764931-1777149 GCA_037832545.1 Rhabdalestes septentrionalis | reverse complement strand
TGTGTGTGTGTGTGTGTGTGTGTGTGTGTGTGTGTGTGTGTGTGTGTGTGTGTGTGTGTGTGTGTGTGTGCGCGCACATGCCCACACTTCTCTGTCACTGACAGGCCTCCTCCAGGCTGTTCTGAGGACTTGGCTTATGTGAACCAACCGTCTCTCAGGAATGCTGTGTCATTTATATCCTTGGGCCGATAACTGACTTTGAATACTTTTATCAGTTTAAAATGTTTTGCAAATTCTTTTTTTAAGTGCCATTTTACATAGGGTAGGCACATATTAGGCCATTTTCTTTGAACAATCATTCCACTTAGTTAAAATCAAAATTCCTCTTATTAATAAGATAAGTTCACATATACTTTAGACACACTAAATATGTTATGTATGATAAACAAAGTCGGAGTGTGAATGAAACAAAGAACCGCTGGAACACAAGATCTACTCTCTGCTTGGGAGTAAAATGAACAAGCTTGAGAACTTGATTTCCATCCAAATGAACATACAGAGCCACTGGATATTAAGTGTTAAAATCTGTGTAGAATATAGTATAGAAATGATTAAATTATGCAGCCTGTAGGTTAATCTGGTCATGTGTCATATCTCAACGTTTCTCAACTAAACTGAAATAGTGATATTGTTTGTATTGATGAGTCTGTTTGATTTGGTAGTTTAGTTTGCCTAAACTAACATGATTATACATGAGCATCTACACAAAATTACTTTAAAAGCGAGTTAAATTACCTGATGATTTACACGTCATTACTTCATTATGTACTAGATATCTAAAGTCTAAATGTCAGTCGCAAAAAATATGACGTTATTTACGAAATAAAATTTTGCACATTAAGAAATTCATCATAATCCACTGGTAGCCAAAAGGTTTGTGCACGTATTATGTCAAAGCATGTCTTGAGTTAACTCCTTGTTGATGTCTTTGCATGTTCTCTTCCTGCTAGGATCTGGTGTCCTTGTTCAACTTCCACAACTATGACAACCTGCGGCACTTCGCCAAGAAGCTGGACCCTCGGCGTGAGGGCGGTGACCAGCGGGTGAGTGCGCTCTTTCATTTGCCTCCCCACCTAGCCGTCCCTGCATGCCCCATCAACGCACTACACAGCGTCCTATACGAGTGACTGCACCCAAATCAAACCCTGCCGCCTCTTTCCTCCATTACCGTGGACTTACGGTTGAACGATGAGGCTCGAGCAGAACAGAGCAGAGGAAGCCTCTCCTTCCTGTCACGTGGCCGCTCTCAGCGGACTTGTGCTGCTATGCTAATCAACTACTGGTGGAGCCTCCCGCCCCCTACAGGACAGTGTTAACACTACATGCCAAAAAATGTGAACCATTAGAATGTGCTGCCTAGTGACCAGTGTTGTCCACTTTAAACGATGACTCAGACTTCTCCGGAGTGCTAGCTGCCCCTTCACAGCTGCTCTTGATGTACTAGAGGTGTGAAATAACAAGAGGCACAGTTTCGCTCCATTCACACAGTGTAGAACAGGAATGCTGCTCTGGTTCAAACTGTAAATGATAAAGTTGTGTGCACTGGTTATTATTACTTTCTGGTTCAATAGAAAGAAATAGTTTAGAAAATTCCAATTTTCACTATTTTCCACTTACCCCAGACACAGCCAGTTAGCAAAACATGTTTGGTTGCTCCATATTTAGCTGTTTTAGTTGGAGCTACACATCTAGCACTGCTAGCACTGGTCAGTAGTGACTCTTTTCCATAAATACCCATAAATAAATAAATTTCCATAAATCCAGCACTTCATTAAGGTGGTACAGACTTTTATATGATTTAGGACACAGTATGACTATGAGCTATCAAACCAAACAAAACCTCAGCACTATATCCAGCCTTTTCAGACTTCTAGCCTGGAGACAGCTGATCTTGGATTGGACTGTTACCAGGAAACTGATTCTAGATCAGCACTTTTGATGTGGTTGTGCAAAGAGACCCTGTTGTGTAAGAAGGCTATCTACCACATTTGGCCACACAGTGAACTTGCGTTAGTCTTTATAGCTCACACTGTGCCCTGTAAGTCGTACTGTGCCCTAAACCATATCCACAAGTCTGCGGCTCTCTAATAAAGTGTTTGATATGGTTTGTGTGGATTGGAAGAAGTTTTGGGGATGTATTTACCGACTTGAGTGACTGTTTGCTTCTAGTGCTTTTTGCAGCCTTAACTGCATAGCCTCTAAATGAAAAAAGTCAAGTTTAACTACATCTGAGTTAAGTGGGAAAATTGTGTGAATTTGATGTTTTGACAAACTGTTTCTTGAAGGTTGGACTGTGCTGAATTAATCTTGTTCAGCCAGCACTTCTTTAACTCACTAACCCAGTGCTTTAACCCAGTGGTCCCCACTGTGAATCCACTGCGTACTCGTATGCAGCAAAATTTTTGGCACTCAAGTGACCGAGATTTAATGGAAAGAATCCATTAATCTTTCAAAATAAAAGATTTTTCAGACTCAAATAATAAATACAATGGAAATAATTATTTCTTCGGCGGCCCGGACCACTGCTTTAACCTACAGCTCCTTTCTACATGCTGCATGTAGAACGCTTTGGTCATTCTGACCTAAAACAATGATCACAAGCAGCACTCCTGTTCTGAATTATTTATCGCGAAGACTCTGCCACAAAAGGGTCCAGAAAGCTGCTCAGCATGAAGCTCCGTGCCCCGACACTGCATGCCTAGCAGCACATTTCCTCCTAACAAGCAGCGGAGATTATTTTTGGTCTGAATTAAACATTTTCCGCGGGGGGTCGAACTGTTTCAGTGGCTTTAATTTGTCCGGGCTGAGGGTGTTCTGATCCGAAGGCTTTAATTCCTTTTGCGGACTTTCCGTTCCATGGCTTCGTTTTATAAAAACAGTTACGTGAGTGAGTGTTGTGGCATGCAAGCAATCTAGTATGAAGATGGTCGAATAGTGCAGTGGTGGCGAACGTTCACCGCGCCCATGTTCGGCCGAATGTTTCTGTAGATAAGGGTAGTTACTCTCTGTAACCCTGCTTTGTTTTTGATTGGTGTTAATGTTATGTTACTATACTTAGTACTGTGAAACTGTCTCTCACACACACACACATACACACATACAAGCACACACACGCATGCACAGACACGCAGCAGCCCTTCAGGCGAACAAAACTAACGTGTTCTCCCCGTGTTGCTCAACACAGCAGCACATCTCCTTCGGACCGATGGATTACGAGAGCCTCCAGCAGGAGCTGGCTCTCAAAGACACTCTGTGGAAAAAAGTCTCACCCACTGAGTCCAATGAGGACAGTTCCACCACTGTAGTCTATAGGATGGAGAGTGTCGGGGAGCGCAACTAAACGGACCTGCATCATCTGGATAAAGGCCGTTATAAACATGGGGGGCCGAATGGCTTATTTATTTTATTTTTGCTCGACTCATCCCATTTATTTTGGTTTGTTTGCTTTATTTTTGTCTTGTCTGTGTGCTTGTCTAGCAGAGGTGTTGTTTCTCGTGCGCCCTCACTGAGGGAGACCCGGGGACAACTGCTCTGATTCCGTTTCTGCTGTGTCTAACACAGCAGGAAACCAATGCGAAAGAAGGTGTGTGTTTCAGAAGTCAGGAAGGTGTTGTTAATAAGAGTGAGCTGAAAGTGCATTGACAGGTCAAAGTGCAGTTAAAGGGCATGGAGGATAGTTTTTTCACTCTTTCTTTTATTCTCTTCCTTTGTTCCTTTGTGTCCTTTTATTTTTTCATTATCTCAACCGGCAGGTGTTAAAGGAAGGAATTGGCCATTAATGCTAATGTTGCTAACAGTGAATGAAAGGGCTGGTGATTAGAATTGAGTCGGTGGTAGGATCGGTGGCTCCTTGTTTCCATTTGCTGTTAGCAGCATTTGGCATGTTTGGCTGATTGAGCCATAGCTTTAAAATGAAATGTCAGGTATTTATGATCCAGAGTGGCTGCTGAGTACAGACTGAAGCTCTGTTTTTTTTCACAGTGTAGGCAAAAACAGGCCTTTATTCGGTTCTGAAACTCCACCCTGTCCGTCTAGGTCACACCATGATGTCACTGTGAATCGCAATCGTGAGCTTTTGAGTTCAAACACCCTCATACGCCCGTACACACTCCCCCGGGACTCCCCTCTGAGTGCGTATTGATCAGTGGGCTGTGTGTTCTGTCAGGTGGTGTGGTGACGCACGTTTGTATGACCTTCAGTCGGACTGGGTCGTGACTGGCTTGATATCCCCAGATGCTTCAGCTTGCTTCCATTAAACCTTTTTCCTCCAATAAGCTCAACTCTAACCAACAGCTGCTTAAGTGGTCATTATATCAGTTATAAAATTATCATTAACTGCAGTGGAATATTCTTATAAATATAATTTTTATTAATATTATTATTGTTGTTTCTGTTTTTGTGTATATAAAGTTAAGAGTAATGGGTTGGTAGTACTGTCGTAAGAGTATCATATTTGCCATGTTTTAATGCTTTGCCAGCTGAAATGCTGTAAAAATAGATAAACTCATGCAAGCCTTGAAGGCTTTAACAGTCTTTGGCGCCCCCTGCTGTCACACTGATGACTCACAAGACTCACTCATTAAGCGGTAGGTTGATTCAGGCCTATTTTGATTCCTCATAGTCGTAATGCTCTTTTTGCCATGTGCTGTGTTTGGAGAAGCGATCAGGCACTGCTCAGCAGCCATCCAGAGTCATGGCGTAAAATATTTCTCGCCCAGTATTTGCCCTTAATGCTAACCTCGCCCCATTTGCACGTGTACATAATTCAGCTGAGGCCTTAGATCTTGTGCTGCTGAACTGTTTCAGGGTCTGTCCTGGTGCGCTGCCGCTACATAACGTTTTGTTGAAAGAGGAACATGGTTAGCCATTCCTCTGTATTAGTTCATCGATTAAAGCCTCAATCAGGATTCACCTCAACGCCCCCCTCCCCAATCGGAAATGATTTCTGATTGAGCCTTTAGTTTTAAATCATGTCTGTTGCAAGAAGTTTATTTCAAGCAATGTTTTCCTTCAAGAAATGCAGTTTTGGCCTGTTGGACTAAGTAAAAAAAAAAATTGTTTTATTTTTTACATTTTCTGTAAAATAAAAAAAATTTAAAAAAACGTATTAAAGATTTTAAAATATGTTGTGATTTCTTGCAACAGCAATGACATGAATGTTTCTTTTTATTGATTTGAAAGTAATGTTTTAAGTGTCTTTGTTTTTGTTTATTACTTTCATTGCCTCTTTGTTACTTCCATGTGTATAAATTGCTAGGCCTCTTTTCTTAAGTTATATGTGGAGCCTGTACGTGTGTATGTATCATATATTGTTCATGTTTTATTTTTTCATCCTTTTGTATATGTTCACAAGCTCGGCGGGCGTGTCGTAAGGATGATTTTTTTCTCTTCTTCTTTCCCCTTTTGTTACCATTTTTCATTTATTCATTTTGTCTCCATGTAAACAGACTGGCTTGGGTGCTATTGTGTTTTCTGTGCGGCTGCAGTTTGTCTGGGCCCGTCTGGCACTCGCCGGTTGGGCCTCTGGTGTGAAAAGATTAATGGAAGCAGGACATGATAATTACTTGAACTATGAAGGGAATCTAAATCTTTCTCTGTATTACTAATGTGACGACTCCTGTCCGAACTGTAAAAGAAAACAGCCATGCTGGGGATGTCTTGGCTTGCAGTCGCAGTATTTATTCAGAAATGCTTTCAGGGGTTAAATACAGTGTTGCTTTCCCTGCTTTTTGTTTGTTCACATTCACTGTCTCCACCAGTAACTCACATTTTTGTATCATTTCAATAAATGTATTTAATCCCATTTCTCTGTCAATTTGTCTTTCATTTTTTTGCTCATACATTTGTTTGCATTTGTATTTCCTATATTTGTTTCCACCTCTGCATCCCCTAAAAATAAACCCTGCCCTAGTCTCTTAATGACATCTTACTAACAGTGTTGCAGCGAATTACCTTCATATGTCCTGGCAAGACAGCGGTAATTGTAATGGACACATACAAGCAAACAAATATTATCACAATCACGAGAAATATTTTGGCTCATGTTGCTATGCATCGTCTGGTTATACACAAATAAATAAAGAAGCTAAAATCATTTGTGTTTGTTTAAGTGTCTGTGCTGATCGTCTTTGCTTTCTTCCTGTTTGTCAGAATCAGGCCCTGAAGCAGAACATCAGTCCAGTCCACACAAGACTCCCCTTATAACATGTTTTTATATATATATATATATATGTATATGTATACATATGTATATGTATACATATGTATATTTATATATATGTATATATATACATATGTATATTTATATATATATGTGTATATATATATTAAATATATGTATTTTAGCTTTGCACTGAGGTTAAATTAGTTCTGCCAATGTAGCTAACAGGTCATTGAATCTTTATGCAGCCTCAGTTAGTAACAAGCAAATCACCTTGTAACGTAAAATAAAAACCTCTCAGATTAGTGCACATGTTCAATCTAACAGTACTTTCAGCAGACTGGAACAGATCAAGTATTCAGTTTAAGGCTTATTTTGCTGCATTAATAATACATCTCTAAATAAATTAAAATCAATTGTCAGCCAATTTCGGCTTATCATTTTGGGGGCTGATTTGTGTTTTGCTGTATCAAATTGATCGGCCCCATACAGGGCCAAATTCTGCATTTATAAACTGTTCTACTCCTAACTAGCATTGTGCATCCCTAAACTTTCACACACTTCCATCATTCGTTAGCTTTACTAGCCTCATAGCTCCAGTGCAAAGCTAAAGACTTTACATAAAGATGAATATAGTAGCGTATAGTAGTGTAGCCAGCAAGACCCTGGAGGGTTCTGCTTGAACATTAGCTGGTCTGTACTTCAGACCTGCTTTATATAAAACCTTCATCAAAAAACTTTGAAACTAACCGTGAACGAAAGTTTGAGCATGGTCTCACACTAACTGGAGCATTTTTTTTAGATGTATTTTTTGTATATTCTCATATTTACTTTTGGAATTTATGTACTTCTGAAGATCCTGGATTTGATTCCTTTGCATGTTCTCCTGTGTCTGCATTGGTTTCTGCTCCGGGTTCCTCCCACATTCCAAACAGATGCATGTCAGATGATTTGGGGATGTTAAATTGCCTCTTGGTGTGACTGTGTGCCGCTTCCTATGATGGACTGGTGAATTTTCCAGTGTGTTTCTCTTCCTTTCCCCCATATGAGCAAAATTTCTGTTTCCCAAACTGAGTTATTTTGCTGTTTGACTTGTTGGGTTATTTGTCTCGGTCCTGTTTATTGTTTGTTTTTTGGTTTATTTTGTCGCCTGATCTTTGTCTTCTTGTTTCGGATGAGCTTAAGCGAGGTGTGTGGGGTGTAAACTCACTGGTGAAGCTGCTGTAATCACGGTCACATGCATGAAGGTTGGTCTTAAATAATGAGTGTTTATCCCACTCCCCGCACAGTCTGTGTGTTTCCTGTTAGCTAGTTGTTCCCAGTCCTACTGCAGGTCAGACGTGTGTGTGTGTGTGTGTGTTTAGAAAATGTGTTTGGTGTGTGTGAATTGTGAATGCGACTCTTTAAGCCTCGCTGCTGCTGAGCTGCATTGGGTGTGAAACCAGAGAGAAAATGAAAGGGGTATCAGTTAGAGACGTGTAATGTATGTGTTATAATTAACACACCTCTCTCAGATGAGCACTGCCGTTATTAATGCATCAATCCAGCTCCTCAGGCCTAATACCAATTATATATTATATCCAACCTCAGTGAAAATAAGGACACATTCTATATGGAGATTGTCAGCACTTTTCAAAGTGCAGTTATTGCCAAACTGTGCAAAACTTGTAACACGTTTTATGTTTTAGGGGATTTTAAAATGATAGAAATTGTGCAAAAATAGAGAAAAATGTATTTGATTTAGCATCTGTGTGCTTATTCTCATTTGATTAATGTTATTCAAACTTATGCATTTGATGTTTTATTTAAAATTAATGTCTGAGACACCTTGGATGGTCGTACACAAACATTTAGGAGTTAAATTTTAGGTTTACATTTCTAGAGGGACAGTCAAATAATGTATTCGCAATTTTACAGCAACTGTGACTAAGAAACAGTCACAAACATGGTTCAGAAGCTACGCCAGTATCAATCCAGTATATCGAATTTGTGTATTGATAAATGTGATATTGGCCTTTGCAATAATGAAACTGCAGAATATTGAGTTTTACTCCATTTCAGATCCAGGGTCACCAGCCTTTTCTATTGTGGCTGCAGGCTTTCAGCTCAAGCAAGCAGACGCACCACTGATCCCACTTTTGTAAAGGACCAGCCCAATAATAGAAGTGATAATTTACCAAAGATGCTGTCAAGCCAAGATCAAATTCTGCTTATTAATTTAAAACTGGAGCTGTGAGGCTTATAAGAGAGTCAAAAGTCAGCAAAGATCTTTTCTGTAAATACATACCCCAAGCTTCTTTCAGCCCACTCGAACCACTTCCAGCTCCATGTTTAGGTGGTGTAACTCGTCGGTGTGGTTTCGACAGACTTTTCTGGAGTTTATGTTGCAAAAACTGATTCTAGATCAGCACTCCTGCTCCTGGGGAGGTTTTGTTAAATTTTATATCTCCGAGTAAACCACCTGTATCCTACACCAATCTTTCTCAACCTTTTCAACATTAAAGGCCACCTGTCTATCATAGCATGTTGCCAAGGCCCACTTGGCCATATTAAATTATATTTAATAACCAATTGTGGACCAATTGCCTGTCTCGATTTTAGATTTGCGGCCCAATCAAAAGCCTTCACACCACCCTGAGATTTCTGCACCACTTTAAAAAGGCTCTTGTCCATTTCACTCCATTCTTCCACTAACGTTGTGCTTCATGCTCAGTACACAACACTAAGACTCCCACGTTACAGGATCTGAAACGTAAACCAGTTCAACAGATACGATGGAGCACTGGAACTGTTTGGCTGATTAGAAAAATCACCAACCCTCAATCCCACTTCTCAGGTGAAAGGCTCAGAAAAGCACAAACACACTGTAACTGACCTTTATTTATTTATTTATTTCTCGCATTCAATGTGTTTTTTTTATTTTCATGAACATTTACATTGGTAGATTCTCACTGAAGGGATCAAAACTATGAATGAACACATGTGGAGTTCTGTACTTAACAAAAACTGAAAACATGTTTTATATTCTAGTTTCTTCCCCCTTTGCTCTGATTACTGCTCTGCACACTCTTGGCATTCTCTGGATGAGCTTCGAGAGGTCGTCACCTGAAATGGTTTTCCAACAGTCTTGAAGGAGTTCCCAGAGGAGTTTAGCAGTAAAAGCCAGTGTGCAGAGCAGTAATCAGAGCAAAGGGTGGCTACCCCGAAGGAACTGTAACTGACTTCTGTCATGCTTTATTTCCATCCTTTATATTATATATGCTGAGGGTGACCCTCATTTACAGTCTAGGTGAGCATTGACCGTGGGATTTAAAGTATTCAAAACTAATTTAACCAACAAAAAACATTTGGCCAATAGACCAAATAAATCAGCTAGTAAATTAAATTATTAATGTATTAATTTATTTATTAAATTGTCTGTATAAATTAATAAACAATTTGGAATTTAAGTTATTGCACAAATCAAACTCAAATCTGGAAAGTGTTATTCAGAATATTAAAATTTAGATTTATTATTTTTATGTTACAAAGCATACCTTACTTGCAGTATGTGTGATGTTTTTTCCACACTGCAGCGACGGCAGCTTTCTGACTTTGATAAACGCACTTTCAGTTATATATACCACAGAATTTGTGAAGCCCATGTAATTAGACCCATTTCTTCAGCTCCCACACACATTAGTGCTAAAGGATAATTGTGTATGATTAGACTAAAGGAAGGTTTTATAATTAGACGAGTTATTACGCTGCGTTATGTGTAATTGAGTTAATTTGAGATATAGTTAAATTAATAGTGCTTGTAGAACGCCCTGACATTAGGATTTTTGGATTGATAATTAGGAGCATTTTGAACTTTGTAGAGAAAAAGTCATTTTCTTTGTGTGTGTGTGTGTGTGTGTGTGTGTGTGTGTGTGTGTGTGTGTGTGTGTGTGTGTGTGTGTGTGTGTGTATAGCGGTGGATCTTATCAGTTTCATTTTTAAGTTAAATTGGGAAGGAGAGGGACTCAGTCATGAATAAACTATTGCATAAAATTAAAACATAAAACAATGGAATTGCACTGAGATGCTCTAACAAACAGCGGAATTAATTTTAAGCGGAGGACTGGTGGGACCTCTTTGTGGGGTGGCAGAAGTATTTGTTAAGTGTGGACATGGTTAATTGATCAAAGAGGCAACCTTTATGTATTGATCTCAGGGTATTAAACTCAGGTCAGTGCAGAACACTTTCAAATGTGCAGAGAGTCCCATGAATCGCTGCTTATTGATTTTGTGCTCTGTGACGGGTGGTTTTTAGAAAAGCTGTTGTTGATGTACTGCTGTAGATCAGTAAGGCCCACAGATCCCTTGTGTTGTTTTATTTGAGTTTTTAGAAACCATCTGTATCTTTTAATGCTTACATAATGTATAGTAAGATTACTATCAATTTAAATATTATTCAGTAAAGCACACATTCATTTTATGGCCAAAATAATGTTCTATATAATTTTCTATAATGTAATAGGCTATTTTCATGTTTACAAAAAATAAGGAATTTTTGTAATAAAATTTCCAAAAATTACATTGTTCGTATTTCACTGCTGTAACTGTTGTTCATCCAGTCACATTTGCAGCGCATTTAAAAAAAACATGACCAATTCTTGCATATTATTAAGTTTCTACATGTTATTATGTGTTAGGAAAACGTAACATCTTTTTACATTGTGGCCCTGAATTAGGATCCCATTCCCACACTTTCAGTCATTTTTCTATTAAGAAAAGACGCTAATAGCGTCCTGTACTGAAGAATTCAAATAGTTTTTAATCGTTTTAAGATTCTTTTGTTTTCTGAAGTGATTCCTCTCTCCTGTCCTTCTGTACTGAAGGAAAGCAGAGTGTAGATTCTGCACCTGGAAGGCTCCAACTGCCACAACCCAAAGCTTCCCTCCCCCCTGCTGCATTTCCATTGTGCACAAACCGCTCTTTTCCCTCCGTTACAGGTGAAGTCTGTCATCAACCTCCTCTTTGCGGCCTACACCGGAGACGTATCTGCGCTCAGAAGGTACGGGGGCATTATCTTCTTATCAGTCCACCCACTCGCAGCACATTCAGCTCTAAATCCTGTTACAGCTCATCCACAGCCTGCGTGATCATGAAAGTGTCATGTTTGGTGGAAAGTAGAGCTACACTCCTACGGTCCTTTAGTGGATCATCCATCCCAGATCGATAACAGTCTCCTTTTTTGATTTGTTTTTATGTGTTGTCTCTTGTTTTTGTGTAATTTTATGTAATTATCTGTACTGGAACAGGTTCTCTTTATTGTATTATATTCCTGTAGTCTGTATATTTTGTCTCTGTGCTTGATTACTAATGCCTTGTTCTGTTCACTGTAATAGATATGGCACATGTCTACTCGCTCGTTCAACACGCCAACTGAAATAAAGAGTATTAAATTATTATAGCAGCATCTACCCTTGAGGGAAGGTTTAGCATTAGATGTTGGAACATTGCTGTGAGAGTTTGACTGTATTCAGCCACGGGTCAGGTACAAAGTTGGATTAGTTCTGAATTACAAATACCACTCCAAATCATTCAGAAGATGGAGCACCATCAGTCCGTAAAAGACATTTCTACATCTTCATGGGGCTTCATGCCCCTCTAGCAACACTCAGAATCTTCTGTATATTCTGTGTGTTCTGTATTATACACTGTATTTTCTAGGACAGTAAATTATGAGCACATCTGTCGGTATTAAGCTAAACTATGTAATCTTTCCAGGTTTGCACTCTCCGCTGTGGACATGGAGCAAAGGGACTATGACTCTAGGACTGCTCTGCATGTAGCAGCAGCAGAAGGTAAATAATTCACAGAGATCCTCACTGTGTGTGGATATATATATATATATATGTTTGTATGTGTGTGTGTGTGTGTGTGTGTATGTGTGTGTATAATGATGTAAATACATTCAACAAAAATATAAACGCAACACCTTTGTTCCTGCTCCTTAAGATGGACTTAAAGATCTAAAATTCATTCCAGATACACAATATTACCATTTCTCTCAAACATTGTTCACAAATCA
>JBBMFX010000002.1:1708432-1732314 GCA_037832545.1 Rhabdalestes septentrionalis | reverse complement strand
CTTTTAACTATATTTCTGTTTCAGTATAAATACTTTTTACCCTTGATGACAAAATGACAAGAAGGCACACGTTTTTAATTGCCCACCTTTTCTCAGGCAGTTAAATGATATATTATTCGTCTTCAGCAGACATGCATAAGATGTCCCCTTATAATCACTTTTCAGGTTGCTGGATGGATGAGTAAAACTCTTAGGATGTTGTACTCATTTGCTGTTGTGCATAATCTCATGTGAGCTAGTGTGATTGTTACTCATCGCATGTTGTTGAACAGTGATGATAAGAGCAGATTGTGTGCATGAAATAATGAAATTTGCTGGCTCAATACATTTTAAACTGAAGTGATTTTTGGTAACTAACTGTGGTTATATTATTAATTCAGGTCCACCAAATGTCCTGTTTTGTGTAATTTTGTGTTGAACATGATGAAAACCGAAGATAAGAGATTCTCATTCATAGTTTGTTCAAAAAATAGTTGAATGTTGATTTTCTTTGGGGGAATTGGGACCCCCAAACCCATACAGTGTGTTTTTTTAAACTTTCAGAATAAAACCTATTCAGATTCTACCAAAAAGAATCAAATCAAACTGATTAGTGAACCAAAATTGAGCTTATAAGACTTTTATATTCCTTTGCCTGGGCGTGTAGCTGGGAGTGTGGGAGAGAGTGTGTGGGTTTCTCTGGCTGTTCCTCTCTGACTCTGTTGTGTTTTAGGTATCGCACGACTCCCCTGTTACTGTCCGCCATGTCAGGTTCTGTGGAGGCGCTGGACTTTCTCCTGTCCAGTGGGGCAGACTGGAGAGAGACGGACAGTAAGGGCAACAGCGCAGTCCACCTGGCAGCCCTGTACTTCCACACCAACATTCTCAGGCGTTACATTCAACTCAATCTGAAGGGCCTTTCTGTGTGGAAGATTCTTGTTGGTATGTGCACTTTTAGGGCCAGATTACTCATAACCATAGCCCCTGAACTGAGTAGCTCTCAGTACTGTCAGTATTGCCTGTCTTGTTGCAGTATACCATGACATGAGGCAGAAACAGTAATAACACCTTTTTCAAGAAATCTTCATTATTGTTCACTATGGATGTAGGCTAGTGTCCAAGGATTCTTAAGTGGTGTAGCAGTGTGTGTATGTGTGCGTGTGTGTGTGTGTGTGTGTGTGTGTGTGTGTTAGAGAGAGAGAGAAAAGCATCATCACCAACTAGGGCATTAACACAAAAGTCGACTAGTTGATTAGTCGACTTGACCTAGACTATCTTGATGTACTAATCGACTAGGAAAAATCTGAAGTCATTAATGCCCTATCACCCACTATTCTTCACCAACTGCTAATAAATGCAGATAATTAGAAAAAATTTAGAGTTTAAAAAACCCTTATTGAGTCCTCCCTGAGATCAGAAGTGTGTTCAGCTCCCTTGATGTCTAGTGACACCACTGATGTTCCCTTGAGTAAGTAACCCTAACCCTAACCCCACACACTGCTCCCTGGTTGCCCCTCATTGCTGGCAGCCCCCTGCTTAACTTGGTGAATGGGTGAAATGCAGAGAATTTCACAGTGTTCACACTGTGTGCTGTCCTGTGGTGTGTTTACACTTGACTATTTTATGTGTCCTCACAGAGATGCTGCAGATTGAGGGGTACAGGCATTTAGAGATGGCTCTCAGGTGCCTGGAGGCCCTCTGTGTGAAGACGGATTCTTTCTGGAAAGACGTCTTGGAAGCAGGTCACAGTCAAAGCCACCTTCAGTCACAATCACCATGGTTATAGTTAAAAAAATGAAATGTTTAATTGCTACTAATAGAAGCTTTAGCATTGTGCAATCCACATGCCTGCATCGTCACACGCTTGCTTTAAATGTGTGGGTGTGTAATAAACAGTAAGTGTTTATAATTAAGTGTTTCATAAACTGGCTTTATACTCCAACTCCAAGCACCACTGTCCCAGTTGCTCTGTAATATGTGACCCTTGGTGACCCTCCAAGTGGGTGACATTAGTGTAGGTCAAACAGAACAGTAAAGAGAGTTATGGAAAAATAATGTAATGTAATGATTTTTGATTCTGGCTTTGAGTTCATATGATAGAGTCCTCTTTAAAAAAGCAGTAACTGTGTACAGTAACGGACAAATAACTTCATCCTGTTTGTGGTGTGGTAGACGGTATAGCAGCGCTGGTGACGATTCTGAGCAGTGCAAGGCCGATGCTCCAGCGCATAGCTGCAGCAGTGGTGTGTCAGATGACAGAGAATGCGGCCGTGTGTGAGGAGCTGGTGAGGTACGGAGCTGTCCCCGTTCTGATTAAACTCCTCAGCAGCCAACAGCCTGAGCTCCACTCGCGCTGTGCTGTTATACTGACAGACCTGGCGAGACACAGTGGTCAGTACCAGACCCTCATCGCCGACCTGGTGAGTCTGCATCGACAACCTCAGTAAAAGTGTTTTCATACTTAATATTCCCTGATGTGTTCATGCTGCACACCATGTTCCATACTGATGCCTTTCATTCAAACATATGGAGTTCATTTTTCCAGAAGTTTTATTTGTCACGTTAACATTTTAGATATGCATCTCTTTACTTTCTTTTTAGTTTTGAATGGGGTAAAATAATTGACATAATTGCGGTGCAGTTCATTGCTAACTGCTAACAGGTCCTCTATAGCGCTGGCTGGCTCCTCTTTTACCTTCCTTACCATTTACATTTACATTTACATTTACAGCATTTAGCTGACGCCCTTATCCAGAGCGTCGTACAACAGTGCTCAAGTAATCCACAACAGTATCAAGGATCTGTAAAGCATGTTTTGATTACTGAAATTTCCCATTTGCACAATATATATATCCAACTGTATCGATATCAGTGCTTAAGGCTTTTTACCAGAACCTTCGTTTTTTTATTACATATATGCATACTTGCTCTCCTCACTGCTTTTGCAAAATTGTAATTGTAGTTGAATCAGTGTAGAACTGTGCAGACTG
Source organism: Rhabdalestes septentrionalis (assembly GCA_037832545.1). Classification (NCBI taxonomy): domain Eukaryota; kingdom Metazoa; phylum Chordata; class Actinopteri; order Characiformes; family Alestidae; genus Rhabdalestes; species Rhabdalestes septentrionalis. The sequence goes on along the minus strand of JBBMFX010000002.1, from coordinate 1,729,345 downwards.
TAGCCCATCTGTTGCTGCATAGTTGAGCAGGTACTGTCTGAGTGGTGGCCCATTCTCATCATAGGAGTGATGTCTAAGTAAATATGCATTGGTATCATGATCCTTGGTTAGTACTGTGGTAAATATGGATCACAAAACAATCAGTGCCGTTAAAAGCACTGACTTTACAACAATTTGCAGCTATTATGCTATGTCTTTTTTCTGCCCCACACGTGTAGGGTGGGGTGGCGCTGATGGTGCAGCTCCTGAAATCTGAGCTCCATGATGTGCTACAAAATGCTGTGAGGTGTGTCTGTGCTCTGTGCGCTGGTTGCCCCACCAACCAGTCCGCATTCGCCCTGTCTGGAGGAATCCCACAGCTGGTTGAGTTCCTCACTGTGGACTCTGGTACAGTATTCATTATAGGAGTGCGCATACAAAGAAGGCCAAAAGCAGTGTCTTACTTCTTTAATGTCTCTAATATCTTAATTGGAGTCTCATTTATAGCATTCATTGTGAAAAGGTGGTCTTTATACTGCTATATAAGTATCAATAAAACCAATTAAGAGGTTTTATATCTCGTCAGACTGATAAACAAGGCCGTTGATGATCTGTTAAAACCTTGAGAGTGAACTTCATATTGCCTCAGGTTTTAAATGTGTTAATGAAAACTTCAGCCAGGTAATGTGGCAATAATTTATTTAAAATGATTTTTACAGTGATGTTGTGCCGTACTATTGCCATCCAATGGCATCTCGTCCTGCAGATTTTGAAATATCTTTATGCATGCAGACACTCCAGAACGTTTGGACTGTTTGCAAATTGTATGTTTGTTTACAGCTTTTGACTGAGTGTGGCAATCACATAGCAACAATGTAACATCTAAAAAAACATAGCAACCATTCCTCCCAAAAATAGTGAAGAATACATTGTGTAGTTTGGCTTAGTTTTTATTGAATTAAAGTGGTTCCATACTTTTGAAGGGTAGTGTATATTTACATCTTTATGTATATATCAGAGGTCCTGCAGGAAGAGGCCTGTCTGGCTCTGGCTGAACTGGCCCGCAGCCACAGGGAGAACCAGGACCTGATCTGTGGCACCGGTGCTGTGAGCCCCCTGGTGCAGGTACTGCAGGCCAGAAAGAGGTCTGCCCAGGTCAGTGCAGCCAGCGCCATTGAGGCCATAGCGTGCCAAAACCCTGCCATACAGGAATTCTTTCTGAAGAAGTCTGCTGCCAAATATCTTCTACTGCTCTTAAAGGTAACACGATTACAGTTCGGATTTATGGTGACATTTAATCAAATTGCTCTTAGGGTTTATGGCAGGATTTGTGGTCATCTGCTAATATATTTTGCAGTGTTTGTGTGCCAATGTCTTATTTCTCCTGGGCCTTTCTCTTTTTGTTTGTTTTTTTTGTGTTCCAGATTGCCAGAACAAAAGACTGTGGCTTCATACTGTAAAATTACCATCTAACAAACTTTTAATGAGATCGATGGAAGATAAATTAGTCCCACATCTGCATATTAGTAATGCTAATGATTCCTTAAAGATGAACTACAAATACATGATTAGTTTAAAGGTTTAATCACCTAGCGTCAAGATTTTTTTCAAATTGTTTTTTTTTACATGTTTTCTGCATGTTGATACAGACTTGCACATCTACAACTTCACACTGACTCTCATTTTGTTTGTTTTTTATAGCAGATTTTTTCAATCTTTATTTCCTCATTTCATTTGAACACAGCAACTCTTTCCATTATGTGAATGAATCAATAGAAATGCTTCAGATTTACTTCTTTGGTATAGTTTTTATTTTGGATATTGTAATACTTTTGGACAGCAGTGACACACTGGTTCCAGAAAGCTAATTGATAAGGGGTGTTTATATAAACAAAAAATGTTTATAAAGTAAATAAAAAAATATATAGGTATCAACATTACTATTCGTATTTGTGGTAAAATCATAAGTATGTAAACATACCTTTTTATATTAACAGCATTCACTCAGTAGGTTCTGTATGTTAATGCAGTTTTTCTGTAATCTGGTGTGTGTCTTTCGTATGTTCTTCAGTTTTTCCAGCAGGAGGTCAGGGAGCAGGGGGCCACAGCTCTGTGGGCGCTGGCAGGGCACACGCTGAAGCAGCAGAAGCTCGTGGCTAAGTTAATCGGCTACAATTTAACCCTGGACATGCTCCTGTCCAGCTCGGACACAATGCAATACGTAGGTACGTTCGTTACAGCATTTATGTTCCAAAAATGAAAAAAAAAAGAGGAAGTCACCCCGGGCAGCTCTTCTCATTGTCAGCATCTGGGGTGCTCATAAATGTAAAGTCAAACTTTCCCAGTGAAGCTGTCATCCAGCAGAGGAAAGGGGGAGGGATCTCGTGAGATTAACAAAACGAAGCACCAAGCGCAGTGAAACCAGCACTCAGTGACATGGTGTTGACAGCCACTGGATAAGCTGCGCTAAAGGTTGATTGATGACATGCTGGACGGCTGCCTGCTCGAGGTTGCTCTCCGCTACTGTGAGACGGCTTAGGTCCAGCGGGTAGGCGGCCAGTGCTTCCTGTCTCGAGACGCTACCTTTCTGCTAGACTCATAATAACGCAGGAAGGCATGCGCGCAGGAATGCTTCCCCCCCGCTGGGATTCCCCCATAACACTCCTTGTACAAAAAGATGCACCCTCGCCTCTTGGTTTTACCATTAGTGTCCTCTACGCATATGACATGATTGCAGGCAATGATTCTACAACTAGGCTTTTCATGCCAGGAGTGCTTCCTCTTGTCCTTCTGTCTGGCGCTCGACTGTGATAGGTCTGTTTAAAAGCTTCTGTCTAGCAGCTGCTCCTCTTACTCCCTCTAGGCTCTTTTCAGGTTGAGTTGTCCTCACATTAGATTTGTGAAATACAGTGTTTGGAACGGGACGTCCAGACCTTTTCCCACCTGAAGACGACAGACCGGTCCTCTTATTTTATTTGCAGGTTGCCAAGCAGTGATAGCCCTCAGCCGGGACAGCTGTACCCATCAGAATGCGCTCTGTAGAGAAAACGGCGTGCCACCACTGGTGCGGCTGCTGCGCGGGTCCCGGACTTCAGAGAGAACTCTCCTCAGTGTCATCAGAGCCCTCCGGACACTGTGCATTGGTAATGGAAATAGGCCCACGATGTTTTATAATCTCAGTAAATCATGTCACATCATAGCCTATAAGTGTATTGTCAGTATTTGAGAAAGATATGGACCGATTATATAGAACCTAATAGAAGTGTATAGCAACTACATACAGCCTTTCCCAGCTGTACCTCTCTCTCTCTCTCTCTCTCTCTGTATACGTGTATATGTACATACTGTATATTTATATATTCAGTACTGAGAAAGATATGGGCCGATTATATAGAACCTAATAAAATTGTATAGCATCTACACACAGACTTTCCTAGCTGTACCTCTCTCCCTCTCTCTCTCTCTCTCTCTCTCTCTCTCTCTCTCTGTATACGTGTATATGTACATACTGTATATTTATATATTCAGTACTGTGCAAATATTGAGCCACCCCTCATTTCTTCATGTTTGCCTCCAAAGACCCAGACTTGCATTTAGAATGTAGTCTTGAGGAACAGTTCTCCAGGCTTCCTGACAGACTTTCAAAAACTCTCATTTCCAGTCCAGCCCCTGAACCTGACCTGTTTCAGAAGAATGTTTTCTGTTTGTTAAGACACACAGAGACCTGCATTTGAATGATTCAAGCAGAAGGAAGACCATCTAACTGAAGTCCCAAACTAGCGAAGAAACAGGAGCAGATGGTTCCAAATGATCAGGCGGTGATCAGTATACTGGTGGTGCTGAATGCTGAGTATTTGGAACTCCTTTATCTAGGCTCCTTGTATCTTTAGGCATTTTGCAACTTGTCATAGTAAAACATTTACACCCGATTCTTTTATTTAATCTACTAAAACAACCCAGGTAGATTGATAGGCATAACAGAGTATTTTCCCTCCAACAAAGTGCTAAGTATAAAGAAATTAGGGGTGGCTCAAGACTTTTGCACTGTGCTAAAATTATAGATATGTACAATATAATTAAATATAGTTTTGAAATTGATCAATTAAAAGATTGGCCCAGCATAATACACCTCAAAAGAGTGCGTATTATTGGACCTTAATCACAAATTGAATTTTTTTTTTAATCTGTTTTTGCAGGGGTGGCTCACACTAATAATGTCAAATGTCAAATGGTCATTTATGAGGAAAAAGCCATTCCCACTCTGTTAGAGCTTCTGCAGAGCCACAGATCTGTGCAGGTTAAGGTAAATACTACACTCCTTTCATTAGTGTGCTACTTCTGTGTAGAGCATCACAGGTGTCATAGAAATAGTAATAAAGCCTTATTTTGAAAAAAATATATTGCTGGCAAATATACATTATTCAGAATATCGTTCATAATTGAAACATGAATCCACTAAGGAATAACCAGGATTTACAAAAACGACATAAAATAATCAATAAGTACATAATTAAAAACACAGTAATTAATTCATATATATGATGTGATTTTAAAATCTATTTGATGCAGTTTCTCATTTTTATCTAATACAACACAGATCCCAACATTGGATATTGGATTAGGATATAAACGCAATGCATTATTTAACTTGATTTAATAGAAGAGAAACCAAAAAGGAAAAGAAGCTAGAAGCCATTTTAAATGGCTTTAAATTAAAATCTGTATTTCAAATTCACTCTGGGGTTCTTTATTCCTGTTTTTAAACGCACTGTGTTTTTAAAAAAAGCTATTTTAATTCATCCCTGTTTAATTTGAGCTATTTCTTCATGGATTAATATTTCACATATATTTTCACACATAACTTCACATTTTCTTGTTGTTTGAATATTAGATAAAAGAAATGCTTTATTAATCGGACACCTATAGTCCTACTTCTGTGGAATCATTAGAGAGACATCACAGTTATGCTCATGATTAAGGATGTTGTAAAATGTTTCATAATTTGCAACAGGTCCAGGTTGCTCAAACTCTGGCTTGCATCCTGATGGGGAACCAGGAGATCCAGAAATCTTTCTGGCAACATGAAGACTTCTCCTACGATGTCATAGTAGATCTTCTGCAAGCCCAAGATCAAGTAATTCCTTCCCTGATCATAATGTAGTCTTAATTTAGTCTATAATGTTTTTTTTTCTTACATTTTTTACTCCTCCCCCCATTTTGAAAGAAGTGTTTTTTATTCTAATAGTGATATAAATTTTTTGCATGATTTTGTATTAGAACATACGCCTGGAGGCAGGACATGCTTTGTCCTTGTTTGCGTACAATAACCCAACTCAACAGGCGGCAATTAAACTTAGAGGTGGCATTCCAGTGCAAGTCTATGAGCAATTCTTCCACTCGGACGATGAGACAGAGAAAGCCATGGCTGCGTTTCAGGTACTCTGGAAAACATGATCACATTTTGCCATTTGTTAGGTTCTGGTATAGATTTCAATGCTACTGAAATGTTTCAATGTTTATTTTCATTGAACTGCATGTTGATGACGTATGTATTGTCGTTTATTAGATAGTTGTGTTAGCAAAAGTGATCACTGAATCTGACAAAGTGACGCTCACTTCAAGAGGGATCACTGTACTGGTCGCATTACTGCAGTCGGAAAAATCCTCCACTGTGGTCATTACTGGTATGTTAGAATCACTGAGTTAAAATTCGTAGTTATGTATTAACCTGTGCTGGAACACTGGTATTTACACTACACTGTTTCTTTTCAATATTCTGCAAAACACTATTTCCAGCTCAGTTACTGGCAAGCCTGGCTCACACCAGAGCCGGTGTTCCTGACGCCATCGTGACCATGGGAGCAATAGGGCACCTCATTACCCATCTGTACTCCGGGGAAGAAGAGGTACATTTTACCTTCATCTCTCCTCAGCATCCTTTCCCAGCACACTCAGAATCTCTCCTTATCACATAACCAAACCAAAAGTCTATAAATTCTAATAGTCTACAAACTCATTACTGATCCTGTCCATCCCAGTAAATCTTAACATATTCAACTCTGCCGCCGTCAGTGCTGCTGTCTCCAAACCATCAAGCCAGAAACACAGCTGATATCACTACCATGTTCGACACCTTCCCTTTCACTCCTGCGAATGTTATATATGGACAGATTTTATGGCTTAGCAAGCAGATTTTTTATTCATTTGTTTATTTAAAAAACAACATAGTTTCATAGAAGTGTGCATGAACAATATGTAATATATGCTGTTTAGTGATAGTTTCTATTAAGGTTTTGGCCTATACAGTATTTTCTTGTGTAATCAATTATCGTGTAGTTACTTTAATGGACTTCATGCATGAAATTCTAACATAAAATCTGTTTTTCTAGGTTTCCCATTATTTTATCATTCTTATATCAAATGCTGCATGTTTTTTCACTGTTTGGAAAACAAACAAAACAGCTACCATTGCTATATGCTTCATGTCGGCTGATTCCTTTTGCTGATATTTAAAAATGAATCCAATTTCTCTAAAACGGACCTCGCATTCTGAAGCACTCAGCATGATTTTGCACTTACTTAACAAGTGAGTCATGCTGAAATTTGGAAAATGGGTGGATTTCCCCAAAGCCACAATATTTCACAACCTTGTGAAGACAGAAATTTGAATCGACTGAAACCCAGCACTGAATGTTATTGAACAGTTACCAATTTGACACAAGGCCTGCTGGGACCTGGAGAAAAGAATGAAAATTTGAATCAATATTTGCTTTAGTTGTTCAAACTGGTATTGAGCTGTGGTCTTCATTCACCTTTAACCAGGTACAGACAGCCTGTGCCAGCGCTCTCGGTTACCTGAGCTTTAACCGCCAGGCGTATCGCCTTCTGTTGGTAGAATGCAGGAACACACCTCTTACATACAACCTGCTGATGGATCACCTACCTGTTGATGCCAAGATATCAAACAGATTTACATCAGAGTTCAAAAGACAGAGGGCAGTAGGCCTACCATCACAAAGGTATTACTCAATCATAGATTTAGCAATTAATTAGGTAGTTTAATATGCTATATTTGATTTATTTCATTTACTTGTGGGTTTACTCACATTTTACAGTGAAGCATGATCAAACTAAATTTAATAATTAAATCATGTATGATCCCACTCTCTTGCACATTTCTGCAGTTTGGAGCGAAACGGGGGCCCACCTGTCCGTCAGCACTCCAGTAAAGGTGATACGCCATTTTATGTCATTTACCATCACAGATCCTGATGCGTCTATTACGCTGTGGTTACTTCAATGAACATGATTGACATTGTAACAGGAACAATATTTTTTATAGATTTACCATCTGCATTGTACTGACCAATTGTATCGACCTTACAAATAAAAGTTGCATTTTCCCTCAAAGCAGAATGTCAACAAAGAAAAAAAGAAGAGTTTTCAGAAAGAACAATGTCCTCAGTGTCTTTGCATCTTCTTATAGGCTGGGGATCTCTGATGGGAGAGTCTGGGATAACTCTGAGAAGCTTTAAGCATGTCCTCTCTCGTCTCCATCCAGGTGTCTCCAAGAGAATGAGTGCAATGCACAGACCTCCAGCTTTCAGAAACAACTCTGACAGAACCAGGTCGGCCCCGGTGCAGCATCGCCACGGGTACAGGAGCAGAACATTCGTGCCCAATGTCCGATATGCTGAGAAATCACCCTCCAGTTCCAAGCCTAGCCAACAGGGCCAGCGCCTGGATGAAGCCCCCTGACTCCCCTAAGATCAGCAGTTCCCACTCTGACTGACAGCACGGCTTCATCATGAGTGGACACCTCAGTGAACTGCTTGAATTACACTCTATGCTTCAAGTGTACATTCAGTGAAGCAATATCAGAAAATATACAGATAATTCTCTTTATAGAGAGCTTTTTACATTTAGTCATTGTAAAAAATACATAATAAGTTCACTGAAACTATCAAAATGTCATCATTTTATCTTTATTTTTAATTGAGGAACCTTGATTGCAGCCTCTCTCACTTCTGTAGATATATCCCTGCCAAGTGGAGCCCTAGAAAAAATGAACGTTAAAGGGGTCAAAAAGACACATAATAATGTGCCCTAATTATTCAATGAATAGTAAATGAGTTTTCGACTCACTTTGGCTCATAGCGGACTTCCTCAGTATGAGATAAAATCCCCTTCCCTTCCTTTAGCCTTTCCACGCCGTTCCTAAGTGCAAAAGTACATGTTTAAAGGAACCTGGTGGATCAAGTGCGTATTTAGAGAAAATAACCATAGGAGAGAATGTTCTTTTCATACCATGCAATCATGACTCCATTATCTGTGCAAAATTTTGGTGGAGGACATAATAATCGCAATCCAGTGGCATCTGTGACCATTCTCAGCGCTTTCCGGATGTACTCATTGCTAGCTACTCCTCCAGACACAACCTGAAGGGGGCATTGTGCACCAAGAAGTGAGGAAATAACAGAAATGTCCATTAGGTACAGGGTGCTGTGTGTGCCAAATTCAGTGAACCAAATTCATTAAACCAGCTTGGAGTGAATTTTCACGCTAAATGCCACACTGAGGGCCTGTGGTGTGGTGAACTTACCAGAGTTGGGTCGCTTTGTGGTAGGAGACCTTTGGCCTCACAGAACAAAATGGCCCGATGCGTGCGCTTGGCTATGTGCGAGGCAACAGTGTGCTGCGTGGCAGCAGCAATGTCCTCCACACATGATAACAACTGCCCTTGCTGGATGCCTGAGAGAAAAAAGATCAAAAATAATTTTATAGCCAGTTGGTGAACCTCCCCTGCAACACAGCTCCCAAAATAACTAAAACATAATTGCCTTCCTCCTTCTCTTTTTTGTTTATAAGCATTGTCACATGGTTCCGCAGGCCAGCGAATGAGAAATTGCAGTCACAGTGCTGTCCCATTGGTGTTCTGAAGAGGAACTTCAGTCGGTCACCTTGCTTCGCCAAAAGCTCGATTGCTTGCCCACCACTAAGACTGGAACACTTTGGATGCTTAATGAGAGACAGTCTCCTTGCCACCTACATCATTAGATTACAAACAGTTACTACTTTAGGGCATAACCAACGATTTTAAAACAGAAACCAGTACTTGTTGGGTCCATGTGGTGTGTCACATGTGTGATACCTTGTCCAAAGTATCTCCTGGGGCTTCATCCAATGTTTGGCCTAAAAGTAAAAAGTCATCAATTCCTTTTGCTAGTGCAAGCAGAGAATGACCCCCAGACACAAGCAGCACCAGGAAGGGAAACACCACTGGCTGCAACATCCTCACAGTCAATGCGTGGGCCTCCATGTGATGGATGGGGATAAAAGGCTTTTCGTGAAGTCTTACAAAATTTAGACTGAACTGCAAGCCCATGCCTAGACTCAGTGCCAGACCAGGTTTCACTGTCGTCGCCACAGCTGATATTTCCCTTGGTGCGACCCCACTCATGTCTAAGGCTTCCTGGACCACACTGGCGATGTTTTCTTTATGGAGACGCTGGGCCACTGTTGGGATGATCCCACCTGTTCTGGAAGAGAACCATGAACAAGCCATTTGAAAGGACCCTACGCCTTTGGGTGATGACAGCGAATGCAATAAATGTACATCTCATCAAGCTGCCCTATTGTGAATTTAAACAGAATACACAGCATGTGAAATTGTGGGCTGTTAGAAGCAGAAATATGAAATGGAATTTTGCAAATTAAACACAATGGTTTAGAAATGATGAAAGTTGTCATAATGAAAACCCATTTCTCTACTCGCTCTTCTCCCTCATCCACTCCTCTCTACCCCCTACTAGTCATTCTTGTGACACTGCTAAGGTGGATGAATAAAACGTCTTGGATGAAGAACAATGCTCAGAAAAATCACTCAGATCATACGACCTATAATCCCTTACTTAACCACTGAACAGACTGCATGACACATGCTCTCAACCCAACAGCACACAAATTAAACCCATACAAGTCAATTAAATTTCATTATGTACAACGAATGTACACTTTATGTCCAAAAGCTTGTAGAAATATGCTCATCCAACTATTCTTAGGGTTCTAATAGAGAATCTCCTCCCTTACATTTATGAGAAGACTTCAGACAGAGGTGAGTTATCAGGGAGGACGGGACAGTAGAGAAACAACCAAATTTGCAGTACAGAAACAACCAAACTGCACTGAACACTGACTTCCCTGTACTAGATTTTGGAACCCTTGCAATACATTTTGGAACACTGCTGAAAGACTTTGACTGCATTCAGCCCCGAGAGTATTTAGTGAGATGATGTACTGATGCTGGATGATATGTGCTGGATTGTAAATGCCACTCCAACTCAACACTCATCTCAAATATATATGATTCAGCCTAATGTCTTGAGAAAATGCATTTTTCTACTCCACTGTTTAATGCTGGTGTGACTTTATCCCACTCCAGTTGAGTGGACATGTTAACATCAGGCCCAAAAGGTCCATCTAAATGTATCTGAACTGACTCCTCAGTCTCTGAGGGCACTGTTTGGGAAATAACCTTTTCTATTCCAGTGTGATTGTGACCCATGACTGAATGATTTTGGTGTTTGACATCATAAATGCTCTGCAGAATGAATGGGCACAAACTCCCACATAAACTCCAAAAAGCTACTGGAAAGCCTTCCAAAATGAATGCAAAGGGTGTAAACCCCATTAAAGTCTGTGCATTTGAATACAATGACATTAGAATCCCTGGTGGTGCAATAGTCACAATACACTTGTACAGTGTCACAGATGCAGTGAGAAGGATTGATTTACTTTAAGTGAACTTCTTTCTGAGAGTGTAGAGCCTCCCCAAGTATCCTTCCAGTCTCGTCCAGGACAGCAGCTCCTGTCTCATCACAGCTAGTCTCTATGCCCAGGACCAGCCTTGGGCCTGTCTGAGCAGCTGCTCTGTGTGACAGAAGCCTCAGGAAGCTGCAGGCAGTGGATCTGGAAAACACACCAGAAGCAAATCTGGCCATAATCACAGGACAGACTCCTATAAAACGAATTTCACCCGGCTGGTACTTAGTCTGTCTGACCAGAACATGTAGTTACTTATAATTAATAAAAAATATCTCAAACAAACTGTAAAATCTACATATTTGTCCTTTCAGGTCATGTCACCATGCTGGACCGTTGGTTGCAGCACACAAATACATCCGATAGTAAAACAAAGTGCAAGGTTCCACTAAAGAACATAATCAATATATAATCTAAAATGATAGTCTATACATAAGAAATCCATACTCTTGTAGATAAATCCAAAACTGCTCGTCTTCATAATTTTAATGGTATACACTCATTGCATGCGTTGTAAGAACCTTCTATCAAGCACGTTGTTTTGAGACGGATGGAAAATAGTGGGGACCACACGTGTGTTTTCTTCCTATAAGAGTACTTTTCAGTTTATTGCTGTTATCTGTTTTTAATGCTTCGTTATTTTTTCGGGGGCTTTTTTGTTTTAGTAGAATTTTTAAACACGCGTCAGACTGTGTGGGTTGGCGGCTTCGAGGTAAATTTTTATTTTGTCACTTCTTTGCAGGAAAAACGTGGGTTGGGTTTCTGTGTAAAAAATATATTAAAGAATAAAATTACTAAGATATTAGGAATTCAGCTACTTAAAAGACAAGTGGATTCATTGAGATCGACCTTAACTGAATATAGAGGTTTGTATATCGAGGTACAGTATATGGATAAAATTCTATCGAGGTACATTATATGGGCAAAAGTATTCGGACACTCCTGTTTTTTCTGGGTTTGGGTTATTCCTCTTACTTCTAGTGAACCAACACATTATGGAAAACGCCATGCTTAAAATACATATTAGAGAAGAACCTTTTCTATTCCAGCGTGACTGTGCACCAGTGCACATCTTTGGGATGAACAGGAATGGGGATTGTGACTGACCCTCACTTGACTGGCCCTCACAGAACCCTGAAACTCCAAAATCTTGTGGAAAGCCTTCAAAAGAATATTGGACACTGTAATAGCTGCAAATAGGGACCAATTCAATATTAAAATGCCATTATGTATTGTAGTGCTGGTGTAATGGTCAGGTGTCCCAATTAAGTAATTTACATTTACTGTATTGTGTGTGTAGTTTTGGATTTGGGCTCTTTACAGATCATAAAATTATTGCCTGCTTTTATTAATGAGGAAAGTAACTATTTGCTCAGTACAACTTCTCCTTTATGTAGTAATTTTTACTTGGGGGTTTCCTCTTTCCTATTCTGTTCTGCAATTCTCTTGCTATTTATTAGTAGAAGAGCAGAACGGGACCTAAAAATAAGCTGTGTTAATCATAGATGCTGTTTCCTAAGAACCGACACTGCACCACAATAGGGAACTCAGTACTTTAATTTTCAATTACCCATTATATGCTTTCACTCAATTTAATGTTTTTTTTCCACGTAAGTTTTCTTCCTTTCTTTTTCTGTTCTGTTCTGGGTATCAAAAGAGAATTAAGATGCATATACGTACATTTCTGTAATCATAGACACACTACTATAGGGAACTCAAAACTTCACTTTTTCTTTATGATCTAAAGCTGTTTCCATTTTGCCAGTTCTTAAATACTCCTACGTGAGTCATTTTTTCATTAAAGTAACAACATTTCATTTGACTTCAGGTTTAGGTCCTTCTGCTGCGTGACACTACTCTTCACAGATGAACTGGTGATATGCTTGAGGGGCTGCTTCCTGCAGTGTGTTAAAATGGAGCCTGAGACTAAACGGAGAAAAGGAATGGAGTATGACATGGATGCGTTGGATATCCTCCCTGTACTCTCAGACGAACAGTGTCAAGAGAGTAAACTGTTGGATGCTTATGCAGCCCCCATCATTGAGAAGAAAGAAACGTCACGTTTGGTCAAAGAGCTGGCCGTGATCTATCCTTTACCAGATCTTCAGCATATAAAGAGGGTTCGGGCTTGCAAAGACAAGAATTCTCCTCATCCGCTGGAGGTGATTGTGTGTTTGGCTAGAGACGTGGAATGCAAAAGGCCTAGTCTTGCTGACCTGCTGTGCTTCAAGACTTTTGACTCCAGTGGTTTGGGTGAGCCGTTTCTCGTCCAAATTCCAGCTAGACCTCCACTTACCAGACCCCAGTTTGAGCAAGCAAGCAAGCATTGGCCTACGTCTTTCCATGAAGACAAGCAAGTCACTTTTGCCTTGAGAGGACAGCTGTTCACTTCTACTGAAAAGGCTAAAATGCAAGAATATATGATGACTGCAGTAGAGGCGGCCAGGTCAGGGCATGCGTTTGGGATGGATCCTGTAGGTGCAGTGATTTTTGACCCAAAGTCTGGCCAAATTGTTGCAGTAGGCCATGATTGTAGACGCGGCTCTCATTCACTTACTCATGCTGTGATGGTGTCCATTGACCTTGTGGCGCATTCGCAAGGAGGAGGCGCCTACCAGTATGAGAAGTACCATGCATGCAGATACAATATCTCACAGGACACCACCACAGGTCACAGTGACACGGCAGTGTTTGAAAACCACCGCAGCCCTGATAACCCAAAGGAAAATGGACAACCGTACATTTGCACTGGATACAACCTGTATGTCACCAGGGAGCCATGTGTGATGTGTGCCATGGCCTTAGTGCATTCAAGGATAAACAGAGTTTTCTATGGAACAGCTTCTGCAGATGGTGCCTTAGGAACCAAGTATAAAATTCACTGCCAAAAAGATTTGAATCATCACTTTGAAGTTTATAAAGGATTGATGCCAAAGGCTTGTGGGGAACTGATGGGAATTAAGTAATGTTCTTTTAATGATTTTCCCCAAAAGCAGTGTTTTATATTTGAGTTAATTTAACAATGAGGTAATTTAAATATTTTAACATCTTGCCTAGGTTCAAGCAGTGTTTCCCACATACACACTATTTGGGAGACCCCTCCCACTCCCCCAGCATATATTGTTATATTAGCAATATCCAATGTTAAAGAATTCCATTATATATTATGAATAAAATGGCACAGTTTCACTGATGTGCGTCACTAGTCGTTTCCAAGTTGATCCTCTCAGGGTTTTTTTTCCAGTTGTAGGAAACACACAGTTAATAAATCAGCCAATCACAATACCTTGCCGACTGAACACTTCAGGCTGTATTTTGACTGTATGCAGCCACACAACCCAAACATTCAGCACAGTTAGGAGCACAAAACATCTCTAAACAGAATGTTTTAAATAGCAGTTTTGATTTTGGCTGCATGCTAAGATGTATAAACAAAATCTGTTTTCAGAGCTGCTATTCATTTTTTTTTTGATTAAGTACACACATCTATTCTGAAAATTTATTAAAATTGTTTACATCAGTGGTTCCCAACCTTATCACAGTGGACCGGTCAACACTTAACAATTTTACCACAGACTGGGAGGTGGTGAATCGCTGGTTGCAATAAATCCAAATTTTAAATAGGACTCCTGCTACTCTCTGTTAAAATTAGCTTTCCTTTTAGTCATAGCAGGCTCCTATTCTGTTTCCTCACTCGGCTTTTACCCTTTTCCAACGAAATGAACAAAAGACATTTGTATTTTATCCATTTTGCTATTTTGTGGGACAACTTTTGACTTGTCAAGAGTGAGTCATAGACTAAAGGTATCTGGTCATTTTTCAAAATAAAACATTTTATTTTCTGACAGTAAATAAAACAAATATTGTAAAAAAAAATTTCAGTGCAGCCTGTGGACTTGTACTGGTCCACGGCCTGGGGGTTGGGGACCACTGGTTTACATCAAGAAATGTTCCACTGGACACCTTTGACAAATACCGTCAGTTCAATTTAATGCGGACACTTCTGCAAGAGAAACCACCACAGATGAGCAAAAATGGTGTAATGGGCCTGTATTGCTTACAGGGTTCCTATGAACTCCAATCATACCATGCATAAGCAGAATCCAAAAAGTAATGGAGATTCACAGATGTGTCCTAAACAAGCACACTTTAATGAATGAGTACATAATAAACATATCAGACTCGTATAAGTAAACACTAAAGCCTCGTTAATAGATGTTTTCTTTTCACTTGAGACATCACTGTATACTATCAAAATACTTGCTCCAACAAACGTTTTTCAGAAAAATCATGCAAGACATCTTTAACGTTTTGTAAAGCACTGAATCGAACAAAATCAAAAAGGAAAAAAAAAAAATCAATCAGCTACAGGGTCCAATTCTTTCAAAGAACTGGTTTTAAAAACAGCCTTTTGTGTTTAGAAATGTGACAAATTTTGACTTCCTCACAGTGTAGTGAGTGCCTACAAACAAAAACCCAAATAAAGCAAGAAGAAAAAAACAAAACAAAAACAAATGTGGGTGGGGGCTGGGAAAAGTAAAAGTAACTTTGAAATCTGGGCCAGCCCAGATTTATTAGGACCCAGGGGGCAGGGGAATCTTTAAATATTTACTTAAGTTAAATGCTCAAGGCATTATCACACACGCCTGTAATAACCTCAGGTGCATCTAAGCAAAGACAAAACACTAAATTATACACACTGTACAAAACTGCGTCACGAAGCACAGAGGGCTACTTTATTGTAAGCCGAGACCCGGCTCATTGGAGAGTTGATCTCAGTTTGGTTCCCTCTGAACAGTGAGCTTAATACTTGTTGATTCCAAGGATTCGCACTCCATGGAGCTGTGGCAATTTCGGGATAAGCACACTCAGGAGGGAGGCGGTATTTATCACAAAATGAGCAGTGTCATATTTCGTGTAGAAGCTCGCCAGGAAGTATCTGGGGAAAAAAACAAAGTATGTATAATACACAACATTGAACAGTACAGAATATAATACAGCAAAAAAAAAAAAAATTGTATAAAACATTTTAAGCAAATTAATATGTGAAGTAAACGACTACATTCAGCCATGTACATTTATCAAGGACAGCCGTTTAGTGAAACAGTAAAATAACCTACAAAATGATTGGTGAGATTGTGAAGAACTTTCTGGAGGATGTGAACTGCACGCCATAGTCCAGCTGTTCCCAGTGTGTGAGGAGTCTGGCTTTGCCTTGGTCTGGAGTTTCAAACGGTGTCCCTTTTACAGCATGCATGAACACATACATACCCTGCAGAGAAACACAAAAATATCAAATCTTTCTTAATCTGTTAGATCGAAGAAAAATGTAGGAATGGTGTTTTTCCTTTAAGATCCTAAAGCAAAATAAAGCAAGAATGTTCCACATGGACCTTTGTAGTTGTAATTTTATTTAAGCTCTAAACAGCATTTGCTTAACTAATCACTGGGAGATTATAGCCAGCTAAAAATAGCCAGAAGTGATCACTTGAATAGCTTCTCTTATCGCTGTGGTGCAGTATGCATGTTACCATGTGCAAAACCGTTTTAACTTGGTAAATGATGTCATGCTGGTGACCTTGCTTCTTTGTTCAGGGGAGTCATCACATAATGTAGTGCTCGTATTGAGGAAGTGACAATTGTTTGCACTCGACTGAATGCGGGGCACAACACAGGCAGTACAGAGTGGAAAACACTGCCTACTCATACACAAGGACACTTCATAGAGTAATGTGCACCACATGGGAAAAGGGCATTAGTGGCACAAAGGCTTATTTCATAGGGAAGACTTACAAAATTGTGAATGACATTTGTGAGGGTCCACACAACAGGAACGCTGAAGAAAGGAATGCTCAGCAGCACAATGTGAAGCATTCCCACACCTAAAGCATAGGTCAGCCAGATCCCCCGACTGTTCATAACCCGAGTGTTGGGGTTCACCTCACTGTGAGCCACGCCAACATTCATCTTGACTTTCTGAGGAGTGAACAGAGAAAAGAAAATGTATTATGTAATTAAATACAGAAAATGAACACAGCTAAAATATGATAAAAGCCAAAAGAATATCCCTAGAGATACACACACACAGGCATACATACATCTATACACGAGAACACAGCACACACTATGTGCTTTTGTATGTGTGTGTATACATACATACATACATCTAATGTATGCTGTCCTCTTGTAAATTTCCCATTGGTAGACAAATAAGGGTCCTTAGCCTCTTACGTAACCTATATATAGTCATAGCGATACAATAAGAATGGGCATCAGGATTTTAGTCCAAAATCCCTACCAATGCATATAAACTCATTGAACCTACTCAATAAGTTCATGCAAAAATAGAGAAATCACATTAAAATGTGACCTTATAACTTTTTATAAAGAAAAAAAGCTAAACTATATCCTAAGGGTCCTGTCTTTATTATGAGGAAGGAACTACAAGTGTCTGGTCAACAAATGCATGTTGGAAATGTGCAGTGTCACTCCTGTCCCACACATTGATCCAATCCAGCAAGTATTTAAAAATGTTAGAATGCATTAACACAAAATAAACACCACAAACACCAACACGATCCATATTTTAGAAAGTTTATCCATATTTTGGAACTGACAAGTCAGCAGAAGTTAACAAATTAGTACCGATTCGCCATACCCA
Organism: Rhabdalestes septentrionalis; assembly: GCA_037832545.1. Taxonomy (NCBI): domain Eukaryota; kingdom Metazoa; phylum Chordata; class Actinopteri; order Characiformes; family Alestidae; genus Rhabdalestes; species Rhabdalestes septentrionalis. Next base: position 1,711,884 of record JBBMFX010000002.1, on the reverse strand, counting down.
TTACTTATGTTAAATTGTTTCCCCTCATCATCTGCTGCAATGTTATTGCATTTATTTTTACTGCCTTCACTCCAAGTCACTTTCATAAACCATTTTGCACTACTGATCTGCAGGTACAGCACACTAATTCTTTCACACACAGCAATATCAGTGCTACACTAATGTTCTTGTAATTGTGTTGCAAATTTGTTTCACATATACTGCTAGCCAGTTTCCCTCTGGATGAAGAAAGATCTTATCTTACCTGTTCTTACACTGCAACTAACAATATATGATCTCATTGCTGTCATATTTGAATTTCCTTGATTTAAATGTTTTTTTTGTTCTGAAATGTTTATCATGGTTCATCCTAACAATCCCTTAAACAAGTCCATAACAAAATATTACACCTACAGCTGTCAGTTTTGTGATGTTTTAAAAGCCTCTGACCTACTTGTTTACTTAACGAGTGTCAGGTCAGTCGAACATGTCTGTTTTTGGATTCAAAGTTCATGGTTGCTCAACTGTGTCTCCTGCAAAACTGTTGTTCACTTACATAACGTTGGATATGATAAGATTAAAAGTCCTGGCTCTCTTGCAGCTGCCACGTTTTCCATATTTTTAACCCCCTCCCATTTGCTGATATACTTAAATGTAGGTTAAATTAAGATATTTTAGCAGTTGATCTCTAGAAAGGCTAACTAAATGCCTGTTAGGACATCAAGCTATGTGTTCCTAAGTTGCTTTACATTTTTGTACCATTTGTCCTCACGAGTGCCCAAAGTTGATATGTAAAATCCAAGCCAGCTAATGTTAGCAAGCAGGCTAACTCACTTTAGCAACCAAGCTAACGGACCAGTCTTCTTCAATGTAAAAGAACCTAGAAACAATGCTGAATTGACGTTTCTGGGTCTTTAATACAATTTATTGAACGTTTCAGGTTGTTTAACAGGACTGTTTTGCTTCTGAAAATGCCAAAAACGCGGTTAATGACACAAAAAACACAACAACACCGTTACACTGCAGCCGCCGCCACACCAGTTGATTTGTTTTGACGCTGGTTGATGCGCTAACGTGGTCAAAATTAATGGGACACATCTTATTTTAAGGATTTGGTCTAAGGCCCTTACCTCAAGTGAACGGTTATCTTAATACTTTAGCACACCAAAACATTATGGTCAACACCATGCTTCCAACTTTGTTGACACCGCAAGAGCCCAACCAGTGCACAAAGCAAGCTCCATAAAGACATCGTTGGATGATCTCTGTGCGAAAGAACTTGACTGGCTGCTCAGAGCCCTGACCTCAACCCCATCCAACATCTTTGGGATGAACTGGAACAGAGATTGCAAGACAGGCCTTCTCATCCAACACTAGTGCCAGACCTCATAAATGCTCTACAGGATGACTGGGCACAAAATCCCCCAGAAACTCGAGCATTTTCTGGGAAGCATTCCAAAAAGAAAGGAAGTTGTTATAGCTGCAAGGGTGGTACCAACTCCATATTCAAGTTGATGAATTTTAATGCAATTTCATTAAAGTCTCTACTGTTGTAGTAGCTAGGCGTCCCAATACTTTTGTCCGCGTAGCTTACGTGGTGATATGTAGGTCAAGACAACAATACCGACCCGAATACGTACATAAACCGAGAATATGCGAAGAAAAGTAAACAAAAATGTGGACAAACGTAATCAATAATACTACGTACCTTGCTTTTATTTCAAAATCTGACCCGGTCCAGAGCAGCGAAACGGTCAGAACCCGCTGCCCGTCTCCACCGTGTCTGAACCGAGGGGGAGATGGATTCGGGCCATATTAGCATACTAATTTACATTTTGCGTTGTGATTGGATGATCCGAGTTGGGCGTGGGTGAAATAAAAATGCATTTTTCTCTAGGATTGGATATCTACACACAAAACAAATGCAAATGAATGGGCCAGTTTTTTGTTAAATAGACAAAATTGTTATACGATCCATCCTAAAGAAAAATGCAAACGACTAAGGTCAATTTTCGCAATAAGTTACACAACCTGACACACAGTATTATGCAAATAAGCACGCTTAACACAACTCCCAATCTGCCGAGGGGAGCATCGTCCAATCGTAAAACAATATGCAAACCCATTCTATATCTTGACCCTATCAGAGACATTCTGAGGTAATTGACAATTCAAACAGCCAATCAGAGAAAAGCATTTTCAAATTTGGTTTCCCTTTTTAGTTTAGTCTTTTATTATTATTTAGTTAATAGGATTTAACGCAATTAGGTTTCAAGTTTATTCTTCAGAACGCCATACATTAGAGCTTAAGTAGTCCACATCTGTTCAACAACCTATAAAGCTATACTTAAATCAACATCTGCTCTGATTTTAACCAAGTTACTACAAGTAAAGTTAGCATGACATGTATGATATTACCAAAGCATTGGAATGAAACAATAAAACATTTAACAAATAGTTAAATTAAATTAATACTACTACTACTACTAATAGTAGTAGTAACAATACTACTATTGAAATTGAACATCACAGCATACAGCAGTTCTACAAGCAGTTCTAATTAGTAAAGTGTAAGTAGTGACAATCATTATAATTCCACCAAAGCAATAATAATATCTGTAGCCTAATAATTTCACTGAAAAAATCTTCCTCTCTACAGCAGATAAGCCATTTTTGTCTGTCTTCTGCACCTTATTCTCCCACGCCAACTGCCTGCATGTCCTCCCTCACCGGATCCATATACTACCTACTTGACGTTCCTCTTCTTTTCCTTGCAGCTCCATCCTCAGCATCCTTCTCCCAACACATTTAGAGTCTCTCCCCAGCATCCCAAGTTTCTAATGAGCACATGACCAAACCAACGGAGGCTCACCTCTCTAACTTTTCCTACAAATGGTTCAAGTCAAGCTGTCCCTCTAAAACATTCACTCCTGATCCTGTCCATCCTTGTCACTTCTAGTACAAATCTAACATTTTAACTCTGACACTTCCATCTCTGCTTCACTGTCTCCAAACCATCAAAACACACAACACAGCTGGTCTCACTACCATCATCTACACCTTCACTTCCGCTCCTGCTGGTACCCGCCTGTCACAAATCACTTTCCACGCATTCCACCACACAAGTCACTCCTGCCACACTTCTCTGTTCTGACTCCAGTCTGATCTTGTCTGTCAACCCATTACCATAGCAAACAATAAAGGGATCGGAGCTGATTCACTGATAAAATAGGACGTACTATGATTCCTCCCACTACTACTACCACCACTACTACTACTGAAACTACTACTCTACTACCATTGCTAAAACTATTACTACTACTACTACTAATAATAAACACAACAACTACTACTGTTACTACTTCTACTACTAACACTACTACTACTACTAATTATACTAAAACACAACTACTACAGCTTTGACTACTACCATTACTACTTATAATTATAATAATAATCACAACAACTACGAC
>JBBMFX010000002.1:1677808-1696216 GCA_037832545.1 Rhabdalestes septentrionalis | reverse complement strand
CTTTAAAAAAGTAATTAGTTATAGTTGCTAGTTACTTCTCACAAATATAAACTGCGTTAGTAACTGAGTTACATCATTATAAAAGTAACTAATTGCCAGGCAAAGTAATTATTGCGTTACTTTAAAAAAATATCATTTAATATAACTATAAAATAAATCTAAAACATTGTACAGTAATCACCATTTTTTTCCTGGGCGAAAGTGGCACGTCACATGAACATTTTTGCCTTTCACCTCAGTGAGGGAAAAGTAGTTCTTCAACTTAAAGTTTGCAGAAGCTGCCTGTGACTGACCATGTGTGTGTGTGTGTGTGTTTGTGTGAGCACCCACACTACTCTGACTCTGATTGGCTAACCATGTAAATTTACTCAGTCTAAGCCAATCATCGCATTCGCAGTTACACCACGTGTACAGACACACCAATCATCATCACTGGTTATGTGTCCCGGCCCCGAACACACACACACACACACACACACACACACACACCCCAGAGAAAGAGAGTTCTTATGGCTGAGAGAGACGCTGCTCACATGAATACCGCTTCAGTGTTCTCAGTTATAGTAACGCACATTTTATTGTCAGTAACGGTAACGCCTTGTTACGGGGGAAACAGTAATTGGTTTGATTACTCTTACTGAAAAAAGTATCGCCGTTACTAACACCGTTTATTTATAGCGCCGTTATTCCCATCGCTGGTACTCACACAGCGCGTTTCCATCAGATGCCGTCATTTATAGAACGGCTGTTCTTAAAGCTGCGTTAATAATTCTCCATGCTGTTTTAGTGTTGCGATATTTTGATTCATTGTTAGAACATACTGGCTACTTGGAGTTGTGTTATTTGTGGGCCGGTCGCCTGTCCAAAATACATGTGCCAAGTTCTTGATGGCCTTCAAGTGCTTTCAGTTCCACTTGTAATTGATTAGTATTAAGCTTAATACACCTTTATTAATTTAATAAAGTGTAAGGGGTTTTTAACTTTTTCAGAGCTACTTACAGTCATTACTTACAGGGACGGTCCTAGCGGAGAATATTTAACAAAAAGAGTTTTAAGTGTCTTGCTCAAGGACTCATTGGTAGAAAGTGGGGGGGTTTGAACCTCTGACTTTGTGGTCATTGGGTTTACAGGCCAGTGTTGGCCCATTCATGAGATTTGCCTCCAAATGTTTTTGAAAGATATGATCCAGGGCAGCCTATCAGGGCAGAGGTCATTTACATTTACAAACAGCAATGACTTGTGCAATGTTGAGAGGAACTTTTATTGATGGATAAAACCACCAAATCTGACTTGGGCTCTTACAACCTCTGGCATAATCTGATTGCATATCCATGATCCATATTAATAACACAACTGTGTATCTAAAATGTATTTTAAAAAAAGATTTAAATCTTAAAGCAGCAAAGTTTAGTTTAGCTGTTTCCACATACATATAGTTGTGACCTTTTCTTATTTGCCTTTTGCCATGTACTCTAATGCATCCTTCTATTACAAAATCCCCCTTTTTTTCCCCAAAACACTCACCTGCTACAGTCATGTTGACAAGTGTTTAGAATGATCTAAGGTCAGCTTGGATTTAGGAATTAGGCTTTTTGTTCTGTGTCATTGTGGTTTCTCAATGACATGAAACGAATTTCATGGCCAAGGACTGTGCTGGCAGTGTGGGCTACATCCTGTTATCCTGGAATAATGGCTTCCATTTAGTATGCCAAGCTGGAGGGACAGGCTCACCTGTGCCACAATAATCGACAAATGTTGTAATGGCAAATTATATGTGACAGAACTGCTTATTGTGGAAGTCACAATACGAGCAATTATAGTTTGAAGGAGACGCCAATTAAAAAGGCCTTTTGCGAGCCAACAGCTGCGATTGTTAATTCATAGCTCTGTGCTCATGCGTCCCAATATAGGAGTCATTTGGAACCGTTTCTCATCTCAACACTTTTCCTGGTGTATGCCTGTGTTGTGCCAAGAGTGCTGTTTTCATTACAGCTTGTAGGAGCCTGACAAACGCCTAGTTACGAGATGACAAATGTGTTCTGACTGGCCAGTGGAATCGTAATTAGGCACTAAGATGGGGTCAGAGGCTCAACAGGGTGTCATTCTGTTTGTTTGGAAAAAGCTCATGCAGGCCTTAATGTGCACTGACAATTTATGAGAACGGTAGGTGTCAAGAGGGGAGAGACTCAGGAAAGGTTAGGTATAGAAATGTGCTTAAAGTGGATGCTTATAATGGAATGTCTCTACCAAGGTTTGGTGCAATGACACACAGCTTTTTCAGTTTTCAGCTTTATATTTATTTATTTATTTATATATGTATGAATGTATGTAAAAAAATAAAAATAGAGAAATCACCGGCCTTGAGCTACAGGTGCTCATTAGCAACCCCTGCTGGCTGCAGCCTTCACTGGAACACTTTAAATTGATGAATTTCAAATGTAATTTCAACTTTATTAATATACATTGGACTTTTGTACTTTTGAGGTAATTTGACATGACCTGTTTTCTCCCTTTTGATCAGATTGCCATAGAGGGATACTTTCCGAAACCAAATTCTGATCTTAACTCAACCAGCGGCAACACCTCGGACAAGACTTTCATTTTTGTGAACAGTCGGCCGGTGCATCACAAAGAAATCCTAAAGGTTTGCTCACATGTTCTCTTTATACTAAATATTTGTAATGTACTAGTCTTACTTTATAGTCTTAGGGATGTTTATTTGTAGTCCTATCACTAGAGAAACACTTTTTGTGCTGTCAAAAAATACTTCAGAAACTTACTGTAACGTAGGAACTGTCAACGGGACTCTTTTGCTGAGACCAGCACCCAGTATCTGTGTGTCTGGGCACCTCATTACAAATGTTTTGCTTTCCAAGTTTAAAAAAGTACACATCCTCTATAGAGAAAACACTTTTACAAATCTTAATGCACTATTTTGGTTAATTTTCTGAATATACGTATTGGAATAACAAATATGGTTTGTGCAAATGTAGCATTGTGTTTTATGTTAACCTTTTGTCCAATATGTTACGATAAATAAAAATAGAAATTGTGCACTAAAAATGTGATTGTGTTCCATGTAGAGGATGTATACTTAGGAACATTTTAGTGGGGTGTTCAGTGTTTGCAGACGAAATTATGTAAGAGTCGGTTCAGGCAATGTAAAAATCAGTTCGTGAAAGTCCCCATAATGTTGTTTTTATCCGCTTTACCCCACAGCTTGTCAAGCAGTACTTCGCGAATGCGGCGCATTCTAACAACGAATCAGCCAGCCGCCGCTTTCCCATCTTAATGATGAACGTCATGGTCCCTGCCTCGAGTGTGGACGTTAATCTAACTCCTGACAAAACCCAAGTGATGCTACAGGACAAGGTATTCTGCTCTTCACCATTATATTCGGGATCAAATGTCATGAGGTAATTCTGATGCTTTGTACTGATCGACTGTTCTTCTGTGCCGGTCTTTCCAGGATGCAGTGGTGTTAGCAGTGGAGTCGGTATTAATTTCTTTGTATGGTTCTTATTCCGTTGGTAATGACAACCAAACAGCGGGAGAGAGACACGGTGCTTCTGCTGATGAACAGAAGTTACCTGCAGCTGAAAGCAGGAAGGAGCCCCTCCCAGTTTCAGAAGATGTTGCGGCTGCGTCCAGCCTGGACAGCCGTGTGATGGCACCACCTTTGATACCAGAGCATTCCAACACTGACACTAAGGACCAAATCAGTGAGGCATCCTTACCCAGCACTGCTAACACAAGCTCTTCTTCCTCATCGGAGGATTGGATAATCAACAAGAGCTCGAGTGATTTTGACAGTCTTAATTTCTCGTTGTTTGCTGAGAACAATGCTCTGAGCTCCACGGTCGCCCCAGATCAGAGCTCACCCAGCACCTCAAAAGATGAAGCTCATCTAGACCAGGGGAGCATGGTCTCTCCTAAAAGCTGGGCCATGGGCAGAGCTTTCACAGATCAAACCACGGGACAGTGTCTTGAGCCTGTGAAGCTCCATATGCCAGAAGCCCAGAGAGATGGGGACGGAGTGCCGGACCCCAAAAGTAAGAACACCAGTCCCTCCAAGAGACCCTCAAACGTGATAATGGAGAAAATGGCCAAGCTGACTGCCTACGATCTGATCAGCAGCCGCTCCGTGCGTCAGCCCCTGTCCGCCTTCGCTCTGTTTGAGCAGGACACCAGATCGTCCGTCCTCCAGGAGAACCCACGAGCCAGTCTGCAGGATGTCACTGCTGCTGTGAAAGAGAGATGGGAAAGCCTTGGGGAGGAAGGAAGAAAGAAGTAAGTTTCCAGATTTCACTCCCTAAGCAACAGTTTCCAGTTGTTGTGATTCACTATCTTGGTTCAGGAAAAAAAGAGAGGGGGGGTGGGGGTGGTGGGATGGGGGGGGTGAGGGAATAGACCTGCCACTTGCATGTATAAAATATGGCGTGGAAAGTCTGCTTGACTTGTACATGTTGCCTTCCAAAGGACGCGTGGTTGATATGAACTATGTTTGTGTTTTCCAGACAACTGTGTTTGATTTCTTGGTACGGTGGTCAATACTATTTTCCGCTGTAAAAGAGGTATTCTGGATTCCGAAGAATGCCATGGCAAATTTTTAACACTGCGGGATCTTGCATAGGTCATAATGTTAAATATGTGGAAGCTCATTCCTGGCTAGACAAAGTGAAAACCTGAGTTTTTGGGAGTGTTTATTTTTATTGCATTTATAAACTGAATCGGGCAATGTGTTGCAGTGTGGGTTCTCAGGTCTCTAGGGAGTAGCTTGCATGTTCCTTTCTTTGTCGTTGTTAAGGAGTAGTCTAATTATAATGTGATAACTAATGGACAAAAAAGCCATAAATAGCTCTCTAGAGTCATTAGTATATTACAGCATCCAAATGATCTTTTACAGACCAGTAAAAGTGTACATAAACCCTGATATCTTTTGATCTTCATAGCCCTCAAACTACACTTAACCGAAAAGAGCAGGCATGCATTGTGAAACAAGACCATTAGTACTCTCAAAAAGAGGTCACAACCAAACCCCCCTTCGAAAAAAAAAAAATTGATCCAAATTATCATAATTAAATGGATGGAAAATGTGTATCAGCATTGCCAGTGGCTGTGCTGTGTAAGGTATGGAAGGGTGTATTGAAAAAGACATCTGTTTAATGTTGCATGTTACTGCGTTCTTCAGTAAGAAATGAGCCTGAGCTAATGCTTGGCTCATTTTCCTGCCACCGTTAAGTGGCACAGACTTCTAAGAATCGCATTTACATGAAGTCATGTTGCATGGGTGCATCACATATGGGCCTGCTGTGCTAAGGGATTTGAGATTATTACCATAGATGTTCAGGGGTGCAAGGGTTCATGGCTTGAGAACCCCTCCCTCCCCCCAACACACACACACACACATAACATTTTAGTTGCAGTGGTCAGATAGGGCAATAAAAAAAACTGGCTCTCTTCCAGCCCTTCTATACAAACTTGGTTCACATCCAAGGTACCCATGCCAAACGAGCGCCCAATGCTTATTGCACAGTTTACGTGCATTTGATCGTCGCTATGAAATGCAATTCCTGAAATGCAAACTGCGTTGCCCCTCGTGTTCTTTATCACACGTGTGTACCCACAGAGGTACATATCGGGGGGGCGAGAGAAGCAACAAGGACACATCACCTCCAGTGTATCTGCATGGACACAGTCTCCCTATGCATCTGCATTGGTACAATTATTATGGCAGAGATACTTTAATGTATTACTCATTATTATCGCAGTTATGGATTTTCAGCATGCCTGTTACCCACAGTAATGATATCCCGACAGAAACCTGATGCCATAACATGCTTGATTTTATTACAGTGTCGTACCACATTAAGTTCTAAATATAAACCGTGGGCTTCGGTTCACCCAAATTAATCATTAAAATAGACCCTACATGAGTAAGATGAGGCTAAAATCATTTTTACTTTACATCTGCCTTTAGAAACGTTCTCCAACTGAATGTCAGGCTTTCTAGACTTCAGATTGAACCACATTGTAGAGACTTGGAGCAAGCGTCTCAAAATAGAGGGAAATCTCACAGAAAGGACTCCGTCAACATTTTTGGCATCGCTTTCTTACATCTTATTCTATTTCAAATTGATTTCTGGTGTGCTTTGTCAAATCGTTCATTCTCCTGACATTAAATGTATGAATGATTTGATAGCAGACAATGTCCATCATAATGAAGTTCTTTATTTAGTTTGAGGAAATCTTTCACATATGACTTTTTTACCTACCATTTTAATCTTCACCTGGACTCCATGCCACATCCTTAGATCCCAGTTGAATTACAAATTGGCTCAAAGAAAAAAAAGAAAAGTTAATTAGCTAGTATTTTACTGTAGGGCTGTAACAATATACGGTACAAAACCGAAATCGCGACACTCATGTCCACGAACCCGCGTCGCGGTGTGAGGAAGGTGAATCGCGATAAGACACACCCCTTCCAACCCTTTCCCTGTATAGAGTTCCCGCCCAGAAACGTAGTTTTTCGCCAAAATAGGAGGATTTTCACGTAAAAAAAATTTTCTTTAACTTATAGCTGATGTCTCAGGGTTTCAAAGTGCCCTCCCACAAGTTTACATACACAAACACAAGCATGGACGGACCCTTTGTTTGCTGAATTGATTCGCTGTGGGTACATGTTATGAGTACAAGTTATGGCACTGGGCTTAAAGTGTCTATAAGCTGGCTGGGTTGTGATAAATCTGCGCTGGAGTCTCTGTGTAATTGTTTTTATTGTGTTTTGAGCGAGTTTTGTGGCTCCGGGCAGCTGGGCGTAGCGTTTCTTTTGTTTGAACGAAGTCTTTTTCTCAGTATGAATGGAAAGGAAGCGGTATTTAAGCGAATATTGGTTTATAATTTTGTGGTAAAGATAAAGTGTCTCCAAACAAAATGGCGCCTTAGAACTTTTCCTCTCCTCCACCGCAAATGAATCGTGATACGAACCGAATCGTGAGTCAAAAATCATGAGACGAAACGAATTGAGGGTTTGGTGTGTCGTTACATCTCTATTGTACTGACACTGTAAGTATGTTTAACATAAAAGATCCCATGTTCTATTAGTAGCATGTAGGAAGTATTTCATTTGGTTGGAGAACCTCTTTTTTTACAAGCCTTACACTGCATTTTGTTTGATAGCCAGTTTGCTACAATGCCTTGTTGGTGGAGTTGTTAATGGGAAAGGGTCATTAGTGCAGCGTTGTATTTTCTAATAGGCCTTGGTTTACTCTTCAGTGATTGATTTTGTCTCTCACTCTCTCTTCAGTCCCCATTTTCTAACAGGTAGCGGGTTTTTATCTCTGCGGTTTATGCACCATGTTCCTCTGAGTCACTTAGATTCACAAGATGAAATGTAATCGGGGTTTCCAGTGTCAACTGAGAATAATAAATTAGCCACAGCTGCTTATATCTTGGTTTTTAACCTTGCCTGCCCAGTAAATTATTTTGTGCATTCGCTATGTGAGTGCATGTAGATGCGTTCTGCATGTAATCCCAACAACATATATTTTGAAACCAACTTGAACTGAATTGATCATCAGAATCTGTATTTTCAGTATTTATACATGTATGGACTTCTCCTGAATGTGTGGTCCCTTTTATTAAAATGAGCTAAAAGGAATATTTAAGTCTTTTATGCTTGAATTGACTAAGCAGAATTTTTTGTTGTTGTTTTGACCCAAAAAAATTTTTACTAACCTGTTTTTTAAAGGTAGGTTAAGGCACCCATATTGATAACTGGAGAATCATTCCCTCAGAAGGGAAATGGCACTGAGCTGCGTTCTGTAATGCTAAACAAGGCTGGAGAACTTTTGTTGAGGGATCTTGGCCCATCCCTTCGTGCAGAACGTTTCAAATGTTATATCTTTGCCTGTGAACTGCATTCTTCAGTACACAAATAGGTTCTCGTTTGGGTTCAGATCTGGAGACCAGATGCAAAACCTTTATTTTTAGTTCTATTGGCTATTAGAAATAGTGGCTATTTCTGTGGGAATTTTGTTTTGAAGGTTCTATCTCACTGAAATGTCTATCAATGGCCAGGTTTCAGTCTTCTGTCAGAGGCAGGTAGATTTGTGGTAAAATCTCCTGGTGTTTAGTGGAATTCATTATTCCATGATTTTGGCAGCAAGACAGCACCCAGACATCAACAACCCACCCCCTTATTTGGCAGAGGGTATCAGATGATTTTCTTGTGTTTTTAATTACTATGATTACATTTGTAGTTCACATACACATACATGTAGGTCAAATGAAAATTTGGAAAGTTCAGGCACTGCATTATGTGGCTTGCTGTTTTCCCAAATTTTTCCAAAAAACCTCTGGTCATGGAAGACTCTGACTAAACAGTTCTCAGACTTTGGTCTTTGAGTTTCTCTTTACTTCTTCCCACATCCTCCTCACCGTACATGGGAGCATAGTTTGAGGGGAACAAGTTTATCTATACCCGATTATCCAAGATGCATTTGGTGCGCAAAGTGTGCTTTTTCTAAGCCTAAGCTAATGCTTGGCTTCTTTTCCTGCGATTGTTGTGTGGCTAATTTTACCCCAAAAGGTAATATCGTAGGTATCACCACTTATCGTTGTGCAGATTTCATACATAAATCACTACCCATTTGCCTTAAGATGATGTCAAGCTGTTAAGAAAACTGTTAAAATGTTTGACTTTTCTTGTAGTTTATGACTTTGCTTGACTCACTGTTATCTATTAAAATGGAGAAACATATATTATAGCTAAGACAGTAGCCCGAGGAATATGTTTTTGCCTGTAGTTTTGTCCATTTTATACAGATAAGTGTATGTCATTGTAACTTGTGGGATGTTAATCTTTTTTGGGGGGGTATCCTGCCACAGGTATGAGGAGAAGGCCCAAAAATCCCTCGAATCCTACAATGAGAAGAAGGAGAGAGCAGCATCAGGCGAGCTGCAGCAGAAGCGAGTCGACGTCCCTACGAACAGGCCGCAGGGCTTGAAGCGCAAAGCCCCCCTGTCCAACCAGCAGATCCTGGACAAACTCTTTTCTTCTCAGCCTCCTAGCAAGAGGAACCCCTCGAAGCCGTCCCGGCCTCTCCCGTTCAGCATAGCTGCCCTCAGGCACAAGCTTAAGCTCAAGCTCCCCTCCTACCCGAGCGGCTCGAGCACACAGGGCCTCAGGCTTGTAAACCGCTTGGCTTCTCACTGCGCCTGGGCCGTTTTATGTGGTAGAAAGCTTATGTTGTTAAATCCATTTCGGGTGGAGGAAGCCTTGCTGTTTAAGAGACTTCTGCAGAATAATATACTTCCAGCAGCGAGCCTGCAGACCCCTATACAGTTAACAGATGGGTAGTGTATCGCTTCATTTTCTCACCTAATGACAGTTTTGGATCGAAGCAAAATGTTGATTTCAGCTCAGTGACATTTTTTCCGTATTCATATCTTCATATCTTCATCAACTCTATTAACTGATTTTCATGCCTTTTCCTGTGCAGGGTTCTTGGAGGCCCTGAGTATATGGATGTTCTTATGGGTATGGAGAAAGGCAGTCCACAGTTAACTGGGGAAATCTACTTCACGGATCCTAGGCTGGTGGCCAGTGGATTTCAAATCAGACTTATTCCAGGTAACTCTCCACAACAGGCCTCTGAGCAGTCCGCCATAGGCATACAGACAGGCGTTAGGACTTCTGTGCAGGAAGAATGAAATACATACATTTGCATATTTCTTCGTTTATTTATTGATTTTTGCCTTTTTTATTTTTATTTATTTAATTGTTTTTGCATTTTTTATGTTTCTTTGTGTTCTTAGCTAACTTAACTTGCATAAACCACAGATTGGCTGATGTTATTTGGGTTTATAGCCTAAAAGCATGTCCCTCTTCAAGTTATTGTCTTTTTTTCTCCTGGTTTATTGATAAAATACTTTGTTAAAATGACTAGAATTAAACCTGCACCTCTGGAACTGGTAAAGAGTCCACATAGGTGTTCTATAATTCTAATTCCACTAAATCAGAGGTTTAGAGTCTAGTGGGGTAACAAAAGAAAACCCATCCAAATATCCACATCCAACAAACATCCAACATAATCTTCCAAACCCTTCCAAATATCAACATAATGAATACTCAAGTATTTAATTCTCAATAGGTAAAGGGTAGGGACATGTTTTATTGCCCTAAAGCTGCAATTCAGGTGTGAATATATGTCTGTGGATGGAGGTGCTCAAAAATACAACTACCCACATTTTCAGTTCTTGGAATACACAGTAAAAGCATCATATTTAACTTCTTATCCTGGATTCAATTGTATATAGAGTGGTATTTGGCTAAATATTTGTAAAAAAAAAATTTTTTGTCGCTGTTGTTCAATAGAGAAAATACCTACTCAAAATTACATAATGTTGATTGACAGGTTTTTTTTTTAGATTCGTGCCAGCAGTACAGGGTGGATGCCGTCACTCATTCTTATAGTTCGGTCAGAAGTAACTGCGCATATGGAAAGTGCTCGGTCAGCGTTTCCTTTTTACCGTGCCTCAATGTAAGCCCGCTTAACAAAGCATGCTTGTTAAAGAAAGGGGCTTGCTCTCAAAGGCAGGCTCCTTCCCATTCATGCCTTAACCCTCATTTAATAGAGGCTCACTCGATGGCTATTAAAATGTATGGAGTTATTTAACGCTCCCCTTTGCCCTTGTTCTATCATATAGTGCGAGAGATACGGGTACACATAGTTTCCCTGCTTGATCCAGAAAACGGGCCTTTATTATTCCTAAGGTCATGCTGTTTAAAGGTCTCAAGGATTGTCCAATTTGATTTAACAAAGGTTGAGCCCATTGGACATCATTAATGCCATAGTTCACAAATGATTTAGAAATGTCAAACATAACGGCATGAATAACAGGATTATGGTCAATTATTTCTGTCAGTTGCTTTGTCGGTTTTGGATTACAGAAAAATGAAGGAAATGTCCCATGTTGTCATTCACGTTGATGTGTTCATTTCTTAATTCCCATCAAGTGACACAGACTTGTGAACTAAACTAAACACATAACTAATAAGTGCTTGATTGCGCCACATAAACACATCGCTAAGTGCATATTAGACTGGATAATAATATAAATAGATAATAGCCAGGAAAGGCTAGCATTGCAATTACAAAAAACATTCTTCACTCATTTAGTCACTCAGTGGTTTAAACATTTGTTGTTTCACATTTGTAACATTTTGACTCCTTTGTTATGCCTGACTGCTGTGGGTATCCAGTGATTTTAATCATGAGTTATGTCATTGCATATTTTGATAATTGGCCCCATAACGAAGCCAAGAATTTTATCCTGTGGGTCGGACACTGCTCTTGATTATTTTTTTATTTTTGTGCCATACACCTCGAAACTGTTGTCCTCGCACCAGAGAAAATCCCTCCTCTTGTTCATGGTTGGTTTGACCTTATTTCGCCTTGTTGTTGTGGAGCGGCCGTGAGCCGTGAATGCCTAGCCCTGCCGGTTTGTGTGCTGTCTTGGTGCTGGTATGGGTCATTTTGGTTTACGTTGGCCACCTGCCAAAGCCTGTGCCCAACTCAGTGGGTTTGCACTTCAGTGGAGTCTGCCCTTTTCAAATGAGGGGAATTCTTAAAAAAGAGCCAAGCTGCTGGATAGGCTCTGCACCAGATTACTCTGCCTTCCAAAACTGTTTGGTAACTAACTGTATTTGTGTGTGTGTGTGAGTGAATTAAGGAAATGTTTTAAACAGCTATCTTTCCATTTATTTTGTTCAAGTAACAATGTTCAACAATAAAAATGTTGGTGCTTTGTCAAAGCGTAACATTTTGATGAAAAAACGATATCAGAAATCATTCTGGCAGCATGAGTGACAGTCCGACATTGAAAGTGACGCTAAAGTTCACGTTCTGGTTTCAGCACTCAAAACTTTCAGGTGTTTAAAGCACCTTTGGGCCAAGCAAGGTTCAATATGTGCTTCTAAAGAAAACTTTGTAAAAGTAACATTTCTTTAGGGCAGTGTTTTGTAACGGACAATTTCAAGTTTTGGCTCTAACCTGGTGTGTTAGGAGCAATAAACTGTTGGTCAGTTTATGTCTGAAGTTGAACTGTTTTCATTTGCATTAATTGCTCCATGTGTTTTAGACCTTACTTTGCATCAGACTTAGCCAGACCGAGATACATGTCACTAGAGATGGTGGCTTTTATTCCTTGATATCCTTTCCGTGCATTTCTGCAAGTGCAGATCCCTTCCTTGCGATGTTTCTGGGGTAAAGAAATCATCTCTAAATCATCTGCTGAAAGCCCCCTCCACTTTCGTGATTCTTTCCAGTCAGCGGTGACGTTGTAATAGTCATTAAGTGCTTAATTTGGTGCCGTGCCCGTTTGACTTGGTCTCCGACCAGAGTGTAAATCAAAATATTTATTTATTATTCTTTCCTGGAGAAGGTTGTACCTAGAGTATATTAATCCTCGCTCGCTGCTTTCTTTGGCCAGATTCCTCCTCCATGGGGAAGTGTGTTGAAGTGACAGGTATGGCTGACTGCATGCCTTTCTACGGCATGGCGGACCTGAGGGAGATTCTGGCGGCCGTGAAGGACAGGGACGCTCAGACTGTTCAACAGTGCAGGCCTCTCAAAGTCTCCAACTACCTACAGGTGGGAAACGCCTTTCTGAGTTTGAAATGTGTCACCTGTCGTCTTCAAAAGGACGAGAATTTGCCCTCTGAATGCTTTTGACAGCATGTTGCAGTGTGGAAATCGTGAAAGTGACAGCTCAGCAAATTTTTTACACACTTTTCTCAGAATAGAGTCAATCAGCTGAGACATGTTTTCCACCTGAAATTTGCCTCAGAGCTCCGAGGCTAATAGCTCAAACCCCACCAATCTGCGAACTGTGTGTCTTGGTCTTCTCACACTTCTCTCTCACTCACTAATTGAGTTAACTGTCATCTTATGTGGATCTGCTGAAGCATTGAATTGCTTGCATCTTAAAATTAAGAAAAACGTTGAGAGACACACCACAGCCCAACTTATCGACGAATAAAAAACACAAAAATGCCCAAAACTGAACATCTGACCCCCTCTGACAAATCAGAACTGTAACCACAAATGTTTAGAGGTACAAAACACCTGTTGATCAGACTGAATACTTTGTTTTGCATAGTTTTTAGGTAAGCCTTATGCTTTTATGAAGAATTTGTTAGCTGTATTGTTAGCTCGATTGCAGGACTGAAGACTGACCCCAATAATCTACTGGTCGATTGAAAATGTGGTACATTTAAAATGTATTTGGTAAATAAATAAAAATGTGCCACTTCCATGTTTTTAGTTTGTTCTATTATTCTATTCTTCTATTCTTATCCAATTTAAACTTTCTTGTTATTGTATATTATTGTTAGATTGTATAACTGAGTGTGTGACAAATTAACGTTTTTAATCTTGAACGGTAAATCCGCGATATCTGATTTTATAATTTAAAAAATGATTGCATTGTTTTCAAACTACATAACAGGGCGCTATCTTAACCCTCTGGTTAACCCATAATCTCTTTCTTTATTTCCTCCTAAGGGAGAAGCAGTGAGGCTGGCGAGGCAGTTGCCGTTAAACTTGTCCCAAGACGACGTCACAAACATGCTGTCGCGAATGAAACAAGAGCTCGAAGATAAACAAGAGGTCTGTCTTCATGGACGGCCGTTTTTTCATTATCTGGTTGACGTTCCTGAAACTGAGCAGGAAGCTGTCAAAATCCTTTCTAACACTTCCTAAGTGTTCGTGTTTGTATTTTTCAAAGTGCTTTTTAGTCTTGGCTGTACCTACACATGCATTTGTTCAGCTTTTGACCAGCCTGTTCTCTGAATACTTTGTATAGGAGCAAAATCTTCTGATAGTAAAATACCACAATGTAAGCTTCACTGATGTAGATTTCATTACAACATTAAATCAACTGGATACAATTTGGCATGGATGAAGTGTATGAGAGTGAGAGAATAATAAAATATTTTTCTAGTGTAAATTCGAGTTTATGAAGTGGTCTAGTGTTGGACCTGAGATTAAACATGCATATGACCTCCAGCAATACAGGACACAGGATATGGGTATGTACAGAGTTGAATCGGAGTTCAGATCTGTTATATATGGAACAACATATTGTGACTGTCCTGGTTTATAAGAAATGGAATCTTATGTCAAATAATATTTGTCAGACTTATGTAGATCTCTTCTATTATGTCTAGCGACAGGGGGCTGCATGAACGAGTTATCTTGGCTCTTGAAATTAGAGGGCAATTTCCGCCCCAAAGTGCACTTTATCACTCCGTGGTTGACTGGAGGTCTGTAGGAATCTACCAGCGATGGAGGTGTGCTCCATTTTCTGTGATGAAAGAGGATTCAGCATGAGTCTGCGCCCGCTGAGAATCATGATTGTTTGAACACATGCCAGATATACAGTGCAAGCATGCTCATCTCCCATAAGCCCCTAAGCGCTGATAATGCTGCTAAGAAACTCCGATTCAAGGGATTCCTTGCTTAACTTGGTCACCTTGCTTGTTACTATTGCAAAATGTAGCTCCAGTGTGTTTCACATAATTGAGCCTTTTATATTCTTGGACTGTGGGGACTTCAGGTTATTGATTATAATACAGTAGAAGTGTTTATTCATGTATTAATGATGGATCAGGTGGAAGACAGAACACATTGTGTCAGAAGATGGCAATGTTCTGAACTGCTGTTGTCCTGTTTCCAGTTGATTTTGGAATATTGTTTAATGGATTCCTGCTTCCATTCAGAAAAGAATTAGGGCTGCTGTGTGCTGCATTTTTAGACGTTCGCCCTGCATATTTTGGACACTGCTCTTGGCTGCATCTTCCTGTTGCCTAGCAACAAAAGTCATATCTGTCAATCATCTTTCTGTCCAGCTATCATTATGATATGTATGAGCACAGAGTACCAATAACTAGTACTATTAACTAGTAAGTGTACTTATACTTGTACAGACAAGCAAAACTAGGCAACAAGACTCACTTAGTTACTACAACTTTTCTGCTTTGCAGTTGAAACAAAAGGTCTGACCTTCCTTTGATCTGATTGGTCAACATGGGAAGGAAACCCTTGTAGGCTTGGTAGTCGCTTTTTATAATTTGTGCTGCCTGGAGCACTCCACAAAAAATTAAAGCAACACGTCCCGCCCATTAATCAGAAATAATCACAGAAATAAAACAGTGCGAAACGCACTCTGGTGAGGTTATGTAGGGCGTAAGGCCCACATTTACCTCAAAGATGAATATGGGTGGGGTTGAAGACTATGTACAGGAAAAGCAGTTTCCTCCAAATCATGCCACATTTTATTGGTTATCTCTTTGTGCACTGGGGCATTGTTGTTAAAACTGCAAAAGACAAAACTGTAGCAGCATTAAGATTTCCTTTCAGTAGAACAAAGGATAATGTCTAAACCATGAAAATGGCCCAGCCCATTATTCCTCCACTTCCAAACTCCCCAATTAGAACTATTCATGCAGTGTTCTCTTGGCAAATTACTTCGGCACAATATTAAGTGTGGCACCCAAGAACAGATTACAGGCTACACTCAGAAGATTTCCTGTTAAACTGATGTGGCCAACTGCTTCACAACTGAGCTGTTTCATAAATGCCTCCACTTTGAATAAACAGCACTTCCACCTAACCATGGCAGCTCTAACATTTGATAAATTGATTTGTTGGTCAGGGAAATGTTCCATGGCAGGCCCAGCTTGAAAGTAACTGAGCTCTCAAGTACGACCCATTCTACTGTCAGTGTTTGTCAGTAGCAGAAGGCACCAATCAGAATATGTCTAAGAAGATTTCTGAACATATTTGCCTGTTTAATACTTTTTAAACTTGCTTTGAGTGTCCTTTCCAAATTCTAGAGCATAAATTATGGCCAGTTAGGTCTGAGTTCTACATAAACATTTGCGCTGAATGGGAATTTTATGTCCAACCAATACAATTTTATTTTAATTGACCCCAGAGGCTTGTCAAACATGAAAAATCATGATTTTGGAATGCAAATAAAAAAAAGAATAATTGGTTTTCCATGGTGCCAGCGAGTTTGTCTCTATAGTCTTTTCCATTAATATTTATTTATGGTGGTAAACGGCACTTTACCAGCTGCAGTAATTGAGGAGAGGTTAAGCACCCAGTCTTAAAAGGTTTGCCTTGTTGACGACTGATTAGAAAAGAAAACAAGCGCAAATCAATGACCTCTCAGTTGATGCCAGTGAACCACCAAATTTGCTGCAGCGTGGCTGTAAATCTGCTGTACCCCCAAAATCAGCACCTTCAACATGCATCGCCAAAGCTGGCACTGGGGATCCATAAAACCAAATAAGATGGGGTCTGGGGTTCGCAGAGAAGTGTGCAGTCACAGTGAGGGACCTCCAATTACCAGCTGAAAATAAAGCTCAGATGCGGAGTCGCTCGAACCGTTTGGCGCCCTGCGGGCATACGGTTTATGGTTTTCCAACTCATAATCAACTCCACATGAACTTCATTGTAGATGTAACTGTGGAGTTGTATTTAATATCTACATATATTTTTGTTGCCTTAATTTTTTCAACCATTAAGGTGGATGGTAAGACTCACTCGTACATTTTAGGCTGAAATTCCAAAGTACATCTTTAATTACATTATTTGTGATTTAGTTTGATTAATTGAATATTCATCTTAGATTTCACAAAGCTTTTCTTTAAGCACAGATTTCTCCCTAATCACATTAATTGCCATGTTCGCACCAGTTGTGGCGCCAAGGAGATGGTTTATGGGAGAAGCAAAGTAAGGCCGTAATTGACAGATTTTATCAAGGAGCAGAGTTCACCCTCTTAAGACAGCGTTTGAGGCCACCTGAATTACTTTGATGAATGTTTTCATGCGACCATAATTTGCCACTTAACTGCCGTAAAGCAATTACCTTCCACACCCGGGACCCCAGAAACATGTGCTCTGTGTTAAATATCACTGCTGTGAAAGCATGTATGGCCTTTACTGTCATTTAACCTGCTTGAGCCTTTGAAACAAACCTCTGGTGTGTCCTGCCTTTCTGCCATGCTGGAAACCCAGCCAAACTGCGTTCAGAATTACAAATATTCTTCCCCTCTTTCGTTTACCGAAAGAGCAATTAACCCTTTGGTGAGGAAATTGCGGTGAGTGTTGAGCAGGTGCTGACAGCAGCCTCTGGTCCTCAAAGTGAGAATCTCTCATTCCAATAAGCAGCACTGAATGATGACGAATCGGGCACAACAGGCCTCTGCAAAATAGGCACTTTTACATAAAATGCTTTGAAAAGTCCTGGTACAGTATCTGAACACCTACTTGCAGTCGTCTTCATGTGGAAATGTATTTATTTATTTTTTAGTTCATGCATGTTTTTTCCAGGATGTGTCAAGCAGCCCACAACGTCAAGTGCACTTTGGTGAGTGTTTGACGGGGTGGTTAAATTTAAAATGATTAAGTAACAGTGCCCATAGGGGCTGTCAGTGACTGCTAGGCTGACTAATGGGGAAGCACGTGCCAAGTGGTGTGGGATGAGGTCATTTAGTGGGGTGCGCTGGGTCAAGTGTGGGTGTTTCCTCTAGGTACAGGCACGTCATATCCATGTATGGCATGGACTATGATGCCCAGCTATGGTGATGAAGAAGCTGAAACAGAGATAGGAGTCAAGCTTGAAAGGGAAGGAAATCTTCCAGACACGTCAATGTTTCAGCTTTTACAAACAGGATAATACATCAATTAAGAAAAGATAAATTACACATTGTTTTGTTTATTATAAAATAGGGACTTTAGAATTGCTTTAAGACCTATAAATATTTAAGCTGTTACAAATGGGATAATCTAATCCAATCCAATCCAACTTTATTTGTTAAGCACAAAGGACCAAAGTGCTGTACAAAATAAAAATATAAAACAATTAAATAGCATAAAATATAACATATAAAATAGACATAAAAGATGAACAAACACGATAATAAAATCACATTACATCAACATACATAAAAATCAGCATCTCACAAAGTGTTAAAGGTAGGGCTGGGAATTTAACGCTTTAATTAGATTAATTAATCACAGAAAAAAATAACGCGTTAATATTTTTAACGCAATTAAGCCCTGCCACTAGTGGGCAGGCATGTAGAACCTCAATTCAAGTCCAAAAATACGTCATCTTCCCGAGTCCCAAACCACTGCTGCGTGAGCAGCCAGAGAGTGCAGTTCAATCCACAGCACGAGAGGAAGCGTGTGAGATTTGGAAGAAAAAAACGCCAAAAGTTGTCCCGTGAAGTCTTGTGAATGTATTTTGCCAAATCTGCCTTTTGGAAAAGACGCTCGCGCGTCTCCCGGTTCAACTTTGGAGCGCAGCTGCGCCGTAGCATTAGTAGCTTTA
>JBBMFX010000002.1:1665141-1676216 GCA_037832545.1 Rhabdalestes septentrionalis | reverse complement strand
CTAATTCATAGGTTTGGTTCAGTCAGTGATAAAAATGTCATGACCATTGTAGCCTAAGTTATAGACCTGTATTCAATGATAAATGGTAAAAAAAAAAAAACAGCTTCTTGTAACATTTGTGTGTCTTTGCGATTAAATGCGATTAATTTGATTAATTAATCGCCACACCATGTAATTAATTAGATCAAAAATTTTAATCGCTTGACAGCACTAGTTAAAAGCCAAGGAACAAACAAACAAAAAAAAAGAGATGACTATTGACCTAAGAAATAACAAAAAGCACATTGTGTAGTTTCTTATAAACCCAGGAATCACAATGGTCAAGCCACAAAAATAATGATGAACACCCAAGTAATCGTAGTTTATAGATAACAGTCTTGTTTTTTTGTGTGAAATAGGTGAGATTAACCAAGTGTATATTATCATGACCATAAACAGTTTGATATCAACAGACTCCCTTAAGTGTCCTTATATTGCCAAACCTTAATTTAGTCTTATATTTTGCTATTTAAAAAAGTGAACCATTAAAAAGCAAAACATTGGGGTGTGCCTCTGGGTTTTATTATTGGTCTGTTTGCAATTTCTAGTATTCCATATCAATATAGTTCATGCCTTTTTGATGTAAAGTCATTGAGTTTGTTGAATGAAGTTACCACTAAGCACAAATTGATATGAATCAATGTCATTATCCTATTAATCAGCATAATTTTGCACTTTTATTTGCACTACTATAAATTGTAATTTGTTCACTTTCAAATACTCAAAACACTTAATAAAGAAATCAGGAATATTGGGTGCCATCTGGTAAAATGAATCCACTATGACCTTTTTC
Organism: Rhabdalestes septentrionalis; assembly: GCA_037832545.1. Classification (NCBI taxonomy): domain Eukaryota; kingdom Metazoa; phylum Chordata; class Actinopteri; order Characiformes; family Alestidae; genus Rhabdalestes; species Rhabdalestes septentrionalis. The sequence goes on along the minus strand of JBBMFX010000002.1, from coordinate 1,675,384 downwards.
GCTGAGTGCTAAGATTATGATGATCATCATCTAATCCCAGCTAATCGCCCTGATATTCCCTTGGTGCCGAATGCAGCACTTATAGCTCCGTTCTGCTGTCCTGGCTGTTCTCAGAAAGCCTAGTGCACACACACCCCCAAGTTTAAATGAAGTCTCAAACAAGGGTCAAAGAGAAATGAGGTCCCCGTGTGCCGCAAGCCCCACTCCCTCCCCCTGCCTCTTTATAGAATTTGCACCCTGCAGCTATGTAAGAGTGAGCACTGTAGCTTCAGCGTGGGGCCATGAAAGCTTAGACGTGTGCTGCGGTTTGACCTTTCACTGTGCTAACTATAATATTATCATAAGATGAACTATTGAGCTGCATTGCCTTCTGATAATCAAACTGACCATGATCCAGAATGGTGGAAAATACTACCAATTTAGACCTTTTATATTAGTTTAAAACATCTGTCTCGCTCTCTCTCCCTCTTGTGTATACATATGTGTCATTTATTTTGTGTCAGCATCATTTTAGGTGCGGTCCAGATGTACAGGGGTAGCATGGGCACTCTGACTGGTCATGCGCTGTGTGTTCTGACACTATTTGTCATAGTCTGAACTGTTTTTTTCACCAGATTGTGCTATAGTAGCTTTTCTAGCCTTGGGTGCACCTGAACTTGTCACTGATTCACAGATTGTCCGTTCTTGGACCACTTTTGATAGGTACCTGCATACTGGAGATGTTCTTACTTACTTCTAAATATACCCCACCACTTGACAGGTTCCAGTGATAGTTGATATAATCAGTTTTATGTACTTTACCAACAACCACTAACTATTTATTTCTACAAATATATATTGTATTAATGTATTACTTATAGTTACCATCAAATGCCTTTGTCAAGGTTTGTCTTAATGCATGTTTACATTAGATTTAATCAGGTATGCTGGTAGGGCCCACTGAGGATACATTTCTGGAAATTTCAGTTTAATATATTATACCAACTAATAAATATAGTGACTATATGTATCTACTGGGATATGTCTGGGCAAACAGGGATGTATTGAACTGTCCCATTCACTAAGGAGCTTCCCAATTTAGTACATTAGCACTGTGTCACTGCTTTGCTAAAGTTAACACTGTGGTCAAAGTACAAATCTCTGAAACATGCCGTATATTCAGGGTTGATATGGAACTATTTGTCAGGTGGCATTTGTTAAAAAAGGCCTAGGTGGCTGGCCGAGGTGAAGGGAAAAATACTGTGGGAGGATCTGGCACTTGGTGGAGTGTGTGGCGTAGTCGGGGAAGCTGCCAGAATCCCAGCCCACCACTTCAACAGCAGGATACAGGGGTCATAAGCTACAGTAGCTCTTTAGACTGGTGTTCATACAGCTACAGTAGAAAGGTACGCTCAAATTGGAAAGGTTAGAGTCTTTGCTACATGTATGAATCCTTAGCTACAGACCTGACAAGGTGAACTACCCTCTTGCATGTGCCGTCTTCCACAGCTAATCCCCTATAAGGTCTATTCCATCTCTTCCACCGCCTTCTCTCTGTGTGAGGCCTGTGGGACTTGGCACCATCCTGTGTATGTAGTTGACTCTGCCTTGCATGCTTTCTATCCAGACTTTATTGGCATTAGATTTATGTGGTATATGAACGCTTATATCGTTCTCCATGCGTGGTAAGATAAGTAAATAAAGCTGTATAAGATAAACAGCATTGAATGAGCAAAATGTTCACTTGGGGCCCATGGAGGTCAAGCACATTGTTTTGTTTGAATTAAAGTCTGGGTTTCAGTATTTTACATTAAGTCAGTGTATAAGTGGTATTAAGTATGGCGCGCGGTCTGTGGATCATGGGTGCACCAACCTTGTTCGGCTGTGTCAGCTGAACCTCTGACTAGCTAACATGATAGGCCCAGTGGGGCCCGTTTGGTATCAGTGTAAACTTATTCCGTTGAATAATGGACTCCCCAAAGATCTATTTCTTGATTCATTTGGTGTCCTGTTAGCTTAAATGTCAGTGGCCAGCTTTAGGTCTGGTCAGTCATAGGTAAGGCATCAAAATGAGTTGTGCCTGTTTTGCAGACTGATCCTTCTTCACATGACTGTCTAGGCACATCATGTCATCTTGAATCAAGTCAAATCCCTGATCACCTTGTGGGAGGCAGGACCTGTTGAGCACTGAGAACATCTACCATGACCAGGTCCAAGACATTTATACAAACCCATGTGTTTACACATTTTTCTTTTCAGCTTGAATTGCTTGAACTTACACACTTGTAAAATGTTATAATAAATGAATGGTACAACCTACGTAAACTCCTTAAATGATATGCACACAATTAAAAAAAACAAACCATTCATCACATTTATGGTTCCAGACCTTAAATACCAACAAAAAAAAACCCCAGTATAATTGCATTGATTCCTCATTATAATTTCCAATAATGCAACAAAAACTGCTTTTCCATATGACAAGACGCTTTGCATTCCTGCATATCCAGCTGTCTGACAGGCATAGTGATGACACAGGTGGGGACAGGTTTCCGTTTTTCCAAATGATTCAGGCATCTCTCCGTTCTCCTCCGAGGAGCATCTATCCTCCATCACTGTCAGTCATTGGCCCAGCAGGACACTTGTGGTTTATTGCCACGGACCTTTTCCACTTCAGGCATTAACAAACCTTGTAAATGAACTTGAGCGTATGGACAAAACGTTTCTGAATGACTCATTCCAAACCCTAATGCAATCTCGAGTTACATATCACTAAACCAGGACACCTAGCCGTCCCTGACCACAAACATCCGGAAGCTTTACGATGCAATTCATCAAATTACGGTTCCACAAGGGTCAATACAGTTTTGGAAAGGGTGGGGGACTGGGGGGGTTACCGATTTCTCAACTAAGTGAAATAACAAGTGGTGCTAAAGACAGGGTCCGGAGTGAATGCACTGGATAAATCCATCAGGAGCACTGACAGCCAGCCATCAACAGGTACGCATCTGCGTCCTGTGGCCTGGGGCTCACGGCTTTTTATTGCTTTTCATTGCTTACTTTGGATCAGAGTGAACTTACTACTTCAGGAATACACCCGGCTCTTAATTCACATCTCCCTCGCTTAGTGAGGTGATTACTACATTGCAAAAAATACGTTCTGTCCGTGAATGTGCAGCATGGCAAAAGAAGAATGCTGAGGATCATCCTGCCCTCTATCAGACCTGCATTGGCTGAATGGAATATGGTTCAGAATTTATCATCTGAACCATATATGTTCTGAAACATTTTGACTTTCACCTCTAATTTTACATTAATTGTACCACTTAAACTTAATTACATGACCTAAGTCCCAACTTCGCTTAAGTAATGGACATCTTACATGTCACCAGTGTAAGATGTCCATTAGTGCAAATTGCATCCTCTTCCTTTCTTAACCATATTTAACGGGGTTCTTTATGGATGTGCCATACCTTTAACTCATTAGAGCAAACAAACTGTTCTCCAGCTGTACGTGGCGTCTCTCGGAGTGCGTGAATGTTACTTCTGCATGTGGATTTGAGGGCTGCAGATGTCTAAGAGCAACTGGCATCTGTACCTCTGCCTCTTCTTCATGGTGTTTTCTCTGATCCGCTAATTCGGTTCCCCTGCAGACAGCGCGGATATGGGGGATCCTACAGGCTGAGATGAGCTATGCGTGTCTCCCTGCAGTGTGTGCAGCGCCCCAGAGGAGCTTCCCATTTTCTCACACTCACTTCCTCACCTGTCAGCCTGGGAATGTGCTGGCAGCGGCAGGCGCAAGCAAGATGCAGACGCATCTTCTCGCGCGACAGATGTAACAGCACTCAGCCACGTCCCTGCTGTTCCTGTTTATCGAGCCCCACTTGTCTTATCTGGCACAAGAGAGAGTGAGGAAAGTCAAACATACAAGAAAACAAATCAATCATGCTGATGCTGGAAGAGATTCATGACATGGGTTCTGCTGCACCACTCGAGGAGGAGGAGGAGGTGCTGTCCACAGGACACCTGTTATCACTGATACCTAGCACTGTTTGTGCCAAGGTCATAGCTCCATTAAATTGCACTGTACTTTTCTGTTTGGGTCCTGTTCCCTGATGTATCCAGATGTTCCCTGGTAACCAGAAACAGGTATGTGTGAGCAGGTAACTCACCAAACTGTTCCAGACACACATAGCTACCCCCTGGGACAGCTGGTGGCTTGGTGGTTATGGAGTTGCCCCTGTTATTGGAAGGTTGTGGATTCGAATGCCAGGAACCCTTGAGCCTGGTACCGTCCCCACACACTGCTCCCTGAGCCTGATTGTTGATTGCCCACTGCTTCATGGGATAAATGCATACTGTGTGCAGTGCTGGGTTGAGTTCACACCAGATAAATGGTTCACTTTCACTTTAAAGCATTTTATATCTGTGAGAAGAATTCACATTCCTTGTTTCAATAATATAGATGTAAAATGCCTTTTAACAAAGATCACTCCTTCCAGAGGTTTTACTTAAAATGCCATTGACTCTTGCAGATATGGGACCTACCACTTCAGGCCAATGGTTCCTGACAGGAAACAGTTGCATCAGTTGTTTTGTTCAGTTAAACTTCTACATGATTAAAGGGCAAATAGGCTTGATTCTACCCATAGGCTTGATTCTACCTGTTTTGTGAGGACTCTGGATACAAGAGTTTTACTGTGGCAGTGGATGGAAGGAATCTGACCAGTGGTGTATCATGATCAAGTCATGGGTTCTCTGCACTCCTGGGGTCCTGCTGATCTGCATGATTAAAATGTTTCCTGCCTCATGACACTTAACCCACTTTGTGAAGGGTTTGATAATTACCTGCTACGGTTGATTAGGTGTGTTGCATTTGAGAGTGCAGGAAAGTGGGTGTTGGAGCTACTTCCTCATTTCCAGGGGTTAAATTGGGCTGGGGCTGAGTTTTAACCCTCCAGCCTATGCACATGCTCCCTCAACAAATATGACCACCACTACAACGCCCCCTACACAACAAATCCCAATTTAACCCATGATCATACCTGTCAGGTACAATTCGGCATCTTTATTTATTTATCCTCCTCTATAAACAGTTTTTGTTGGTGCAACCTGAAATGTGAAGCCAAAAGTGTTAGTCATGGAAGTTGGTGAAAGTTTAAAGCAGTACCAACTAGGAGAGTCGCTAGTAAACTACGGATTGTACTAGTTTCAACAGGAAACGAGTGAAAGTAAAATAAACTTTCATAAACTACTCGGATACTTAAAACTTCTTGGATGGATCCTGGATCTTTCAAAACACACAATATAGAAATCCAGTGCTCCACGAGAGAGTTCAAACTGACAGTGTGTCCAAAAGTGTATTATGTCAGCAGAACTGGGGGAAAGCAATGTTATTGCTCCAGGACCTTTAATCTCCCACAACCCTCTGTTCATTTCAGTGCATGTCCCACCTGGTTGCCATGGCTGTGGTCCAGCTCACAGCAGGAAAGGAAGTAGATCGCGGCAGTTCTCATTTCGCCCTCTTCTGGCCGGAAGTGAGGACCTGCTCCAATTAGCCATGCTGTCAAAACATTCATGTGCTGGTTCTTTCTCCCATTCCGTGCCGTAAATGTATTTGTTGCTGAACTGAGTTGGGGGGATTTTTTTTTCTTCTCTTGGTTAAATTGGTCTTACATAACACTGCATCTCACTACAATAATAAGGTTGCACTTTGTTTGAGTGGAGGGGGGGGGGGTTCCCTTACAAACATGCATAAAATTCGTCCAAGCATACAGCTGAAAGAGACTGACAGTGTCTATCTTTAGTTTGAGAACAGTCTAAAACACTTGAACTGTGAAACCTTTGGCTCGTAAGAGCCATGATTTTGTTTTTTTTTCCCGGCCAAAGGCTGTAGTGAAACGGCTTTAATGTCAAGCTCCTCACACATCCACAAAAGCCAGATCTGGTTTACTGAGCACTGACTGTGATCTCCTACCCAGCGTCAGCATGCTTTGGCCTGACATAATGACCTGAGCAAGCCCAGAGTCTTCCACTCTTAAGCTCTCAGAAAGTTGGGATCTCCAGTATTTCGCAAAATAATACAGCTGAACATATAAAGCAAGCACCTTTATTTGTTTTAACAGATACATAGATTTGATATTGTACATTTTTCGCTAATGTGCTGTCTTATACACGAACTAACAGAGGTTAAAAAAAAGGCAACTGTTAATGGAAACAATGGCAAGTATACAATGCAATTAGCAAACATATCAAAATCAGTTTTTACAACATTTTATTTTTTTAGCAACCAATTCTTTCTATTGGTCTGCCGTAGTGCAAACTGCGTGGTTTGAAGACAGAGAGTTAAGTGACGCGGTATTAACATTCATACTTATTTTCAATAGTTCTCTGTCTTTAACGCATTTTCAACGTATAGACTGCATTCAAAGTGCCACTGGTTCAAGTCCTCCTGTCCAGTAATACTGATTTTCAATAACAGTTCAAGTGTATAGGGCAGTTCGAAGAGTTGGATAATGAAGAGAGCTACGATTAACGATTGGATCAGATTGCGGAGTGTGTTGTGGATTTGTTGTACACGAAGGCTTGTTTCAGGATGCCTAACTCTTCCGACAGGTTTTCAAGCTTTGTCTCTTGTTTTTTTTTGTTTTGTTTTAAGTGTCCTTGAGTCCCTCTCTGTTGCTCTTGGATGCTTTACTTAAACAAGCGCACTGATATCGTCACACAGCTGTCGCAGCAAGAAGAGAACTAAATGGATATTCTGGAGTTCGTGTAATATAGCGCTTGTGCCGGTTGTGTGTTTTGTTTTTTTGTCCTACATGTTTGCTTCTGTGACTGTTCTGAGAGAAAGAGAGAGAGCGAAAGAAAGAGAGAGTATAAAAGACAAGTTGAATTCATAACATCAAACAGGTGAATGCTTCTCAGAGAATGCCGTGATTTAAGCTTCATGTCCATTCCCAAGTCCAACCAGCATGACGTTCCTCCAGTACATCCATGTGACCTCTGAGCCCTGTGGCCGAGATTATAAAAAAGACTGAAGAACAATGAGTAGAAAGAGAGTGAATGTGAAGCTGTGCTCGGTGAAGGTATGAGCATCCTCGCTGCTATTCTGGTTCTATTGCACAGTGTTTTTTTTTTTTTTCTTTCTTTCTTTTTTTCTTTGAATGCCAAAAGCACTGATAGCGGTTGATGGGTGTTGTGGTGGGACGCCCGGGGTGGGGGGAGACGGAGGGGTTTGGAGTCCTGCCTGGACAAGGCCTCACGAGCAGCCGCAGCGGTCCACCACCATGGAGGGGATCTTGCCGTAGATGATCTGCTCTTTGCCGTTGAAGTAAAGCATGTTGATGGGGGACATCTTAGTGGGGGTGCAGCAGGGGCCTGCGGTGCCGCGGGGGTTGGCCTTGTTCACCAGGTGGGTGTGCGGGTACTTCTGCAGGTGCATGTAGTCGCACTCCCCTGAGCAGTAATTGGCCTTGTAGCGTTTGGGAGCAATAATCCAGTCCCAGCCGAAGTCTTCGAAGTCCACCGTGAGGGGGTAGCGGCAACAGCGGGACTCTGACGAGTTCTCGTCACAGTCCAGTCCTGACTCTCTCCTGGTTCGCTTGGGACCCTCTGAGATTTTCACCTCCATGAAGGGTAGCTGTCAATGAAACAATAAAAGTGTGATTCTTTGGGATTGTTTGAAAGGAAAGTTAAAAGAATATCAGGGATTTCAACTTTTACCTAAATAGCGTGAGCTACAGATCTTTTGTTAAACCTAACGCAGTCTGTTTCAAGAGGCAACAGACATTACCTACACATTCAGTTACTCTGATATAAAAGCCAATCACGGCCTGTTATTATTATATAGTCATAACTGAGATTCATTGTAGCCCCAATGGTGCAGTAACTCGTCTGAAACTAATACAGTTATGAGGGGGAGAAAGAGAAGAACCCTTGTATGCTCTCAGTGGGTCTTTTATATAATTTTCTGTATACATCATTTACTCGTGCTACTGTGAAATGACTCTTTAAGGGAACTCAGAAGTGAAGCGACTCACCAGTCCCTCTTCGCCCATCTCTGGTGAGGTGACAGCCAGGTCGTTCCCGTTTGTGTCGTACGCATTGATCTCTATCCCCGAGTTGGTCTCCGGCTGCCTCAGCCACACGGTGAGGACCTGCTTTACGTCAATGCTCTGCCAAGACGTGACTCCGGCGTTCACATCAATCTTCAGCGACCGTATTCTTATGTGCCTCCTTCCGTCCGTAACAGGCATGAGACGCGAGATCTGCAGGAAGACGGTGGTGGCTTCCTCCGCGGCGCGTAAATGCACCCACAGCTGTGCCCTCACAATGCGATTCGCTTGGATCTTCGGACTGAAGGAGAAGAAACAGCATTTTGGTTTTCGGTCTACTTGAACGATGGAGTCAGCTAAAAAATGGGAGAGAAGACAGAAAACTGTTAGCATTATATACTTAGAAAGCATGAAAGGCTTGTTAAAAAAACCTAAATATATATAAATATATAATTTGAGTTTATATTTTAAAGTCCCTGTAGATTACACTAACGTCTAATATGAGCACAACACATTTAATCAGCGTAAATTTGTTTTGGAAAACCAGGCAAGCCGGCGCGCTTTTACGCGCTCTGTGGCCTCCGTGCGTAAAACCTCGGTGCGCCCGAACAGCGAGACTAACTTTCGGCTCGGTTTCAGCGCTGTAAGGACGAGGAGCTCCACACATTCTCTCGCGTTCCTAGCGCGTAATGCCTGGCCACCTTGTTAGCGCAGAGCCCCCAGCGCACCAAATGCGCCACGTTCTCCACTTAAGCTAATTTGTTTTTTTTAATTAGCCAACTTACGCTCCGTAGCCATGGTCATGATGGTCTCGGTCGTGGCGTGGTCGTCGTCGTCCTCGTCCTCGATCACGCCGTCCTTGCTGTCGTCCCCCAGCACGTCGTACTGGTCCAGCAGCTGCTGAAGAGGGGGCGCCTTGGGCAGCAGCTGCTTGACCACGTCTCTGCTGATGTTGGGGGCTTGCTTGAGGCGCAGCTTGCTCAGGATCTGGGACTTGATGGCGTGGAGGCGCATCATCTTGCTGTGCTGCCGGAACTCGCAGGTGGAGCAGTGCGCCTCGCTGTCCTCCTCGGCGCGCGCGGCCGGCTGGGGCTGGGGCTGCTGCGCCGCCGCCATCTCGCTCTCCACCGCCGGACCGAGCGCAACCACGAAGCTGAGTGCGACCAAAACCTGCGCGAGATGCATGATCCGAGGCGTGCACGGGAGGACCTACGGGCTCTGGGTTTGTTTGTATGTTTTTTTCACCTTTCTTTTTTTATTTTTTTTATTTTTGCAGCGAGCGTGGGCTGCGCCATTCACCGGTACACCAGGCAGGCAGGTGGCATGCTTTACACCCACCAAGCCCTTTTATACCGCAGCCCACCACGCTGTCGTCCGGGCCTGCCATTGGCTGGACCCGGCACCACTAAATCCTAACGGACGAGGAGCTGCACTTTCTGAAAAACCCCCTTAAAGAGATACGACTCCTGAGACCCAGAGCCTCTCTAGGGCACGTGCGCGGTGTTTTCTTTAATGCGCCCAATCAAGGGCTGCAGTATTTGCACGCTGACAATTTATGGCCCACTGCATCGTCCAGTTATCCCAGGAAACAACAATAAACAGTAACGCAACTAACATCAGTATTAAAGTGTGACTGTATATTTGGGGTACAGAAGTCCATTGCGTTTCTCCCACTTAAAAATCTAGCGGTAAGTGCTCTCCTCTGGTTCCCACACTGTCCTGAAACTTGAGTTTCCAACTTTAATATTGTCGCTTTGGATAAAAGTGTCTTCCGAATAAATATAATGTGATGTACAGTAACAGTAGATTAGGGCGCATTGTTTTGCTTTTTTGTACTGTTTAAACTTTCTTTTATTGCTCCATGAGTAGAAATACGGAGTGAATAAACATCTATGGGACTATCAGAGCTCCCCTTCAGAGTGGATGCGTCTCTTTACGTTTGCACACGACACATGAGACACGTTTATGGGACTGTTTTGTACTGATTATGTTACGAGCCTCTATTACAGAAGACTGGCTGCCGTCTACTGGCTGCAACAAGAAGGGCAAGCAGACCCGCAGAGGGGAGATTTCAGGCCCGTTTAGACATTTATTCTAAAGACGTGTTTACTGATTTTTCTCAGTTTCCACATTCTTTGCTTACTGCATCTTCTAAATCCACACTGCCCATATGCACTTTTAATATTTAGTTGCAAAACTGAACATAATAT
>JBBMFX010000002.1:1648314-1665041 GCA_037832545.1 Rhabdalestes septentrionalis | reverse complement strand
TGGTGTCTCGTGTTGGTCTGTGTCTGTGTAATGTGGCGGTCACCACAAACAATTTCCTTCGGGATAAATAAAGTTTTATGATTCTGATTCTAATTCTGATTCTGATAAGATTGACTTTATTAATCCCACAATGAGGAAATTTCTTTGAAACAGCAGCACTAGTGAGAAAGACAGTTTAACAGGGTCCGTAGGGACAAAAGTTAAAATATAAGAACATAATAAAGATCAATAAATATATGGGTAAACAGAATATATACACAGTTAAGTGGATGAGGGGGGATAGTCAAAAAGAATTGCACATGTGTGTTCAGTCAGTGTTGCAATAATGCCCTTAATCATCAATGATGCCAATCAAAAAATGTTTTATGGCAGTGTTTGTCCAGTGTATCATAACAAGGTGTTAGGCTCTGCTGTGTGTGTGTGTGTGTGTGTGTGAGAGAGAGAGAGATGAATAAATACTACCAGTCCAGTGTCTTCACACACCACTGGTTTTAGCGCTGGAAAGTTATTGAGTGGAATGAAAATATATATAATACACCAACTTTCTTCATAAGAATCTGTAACAGTGCAGATCTGACTCCTATCAACTGATTGTGTGGTGATGCAGAGTTTAATCCCACTGACACACACTTAATGGCTCAGTAAATATCAGTACCCTTGTGATACACATTAAAATTATATTAAGTGACTATTTGTAGGCCTGGTTTATGAAGGTACTAAGAGGTTAAACACACCCCAAATCTATTTTTAGCAAAGAATATTGAGTTTATTTAAAATAAATGTTGTGTTATTGTTACATGTGAACACACCACACCACACCACACCACATCACAGCACATCACAGCACATCACAGCACATCACAGCACACAGTGTGAAATTCTTCCTCTGTATTCAACCCATTCACCAAGGGAAGCAGGGGGCATCCACCAACGAGGGGCTCTGGGGGAGGGGTGTGTGGGGACAGTACCTTGCTCAGGGGAACCTCAGTGGTGCCACTGGAAGTCCTGGGATTCAAACCAATGACCTACTGATCATACCTGATTAGCCTTCGGTCAGATGTGAACCCAGAGCCTTCAGTCTACAACAAATCACTTTGTTATGAAACATTCAAATAGACTAATAGTAATAGTAATAATAATAAAAATAGTAATACATTTCATTTATAAGCGCCTTTCAAGACTCTCAAGGTCACTTTACACAATCAAAGAATATATACATTAAATAAAAAAGAAATGATAATGATTAAATTATATTACAGATATATGCTATAAGTCCTTTTTAAAGAAGATTAGTGACCGTAAGCACAGTTACTTTAAGAAAACACATGGAACTGAGCATGACTGACAGTATATTCATGTTTTAATTGATATAACATCAAGTTTGACTGCCTTTCTAAAATCCAGTAAAATGACGATTGTTTGCGATTGTTAATGTTTTACCACTTTATATTATCTGTCTCACTATCACTGAAACCCACCTGTTAGAGTCAACGGTTGTCTCGTCTTCTTCAGGCTGTTGCTGCAATCAGTGTGGGACTGCGCAGTTTTTATTCAGAGGAATGTAGGTAAACACCAGTTTTAATGAATGTAGTTCTTGTTATGGGTGAGGTTTTTAATGTGGGTTAAAATGGGTGAACTTGCCCACCCCTAAAGAATAATGTCAATCTGCTGCAAAGTAAATCTGCATGAGTTTAGTATGCAAAGGATTATGATACACAAATATAGACACCTTTAGAGGATACAGGCTTGCTTTATTGAGCAAATCTACGGTTTTAATCATAGTTTTAACCATCTTGCCACACCAACACTTGTCCCTGGGGAAAGAAATGAATTCTTCTTGCATTAATTCGTCTTGCGTTATATGTATTTTACATAGTGTATAGTGTATGTGTTTAAATATTTCGAGTTTTTGCATTTTCGAAAGTGGTGTTATTAGTCACAATATAATAGCATGTTGTTTAAATTAAGGTCAATTTATGTCTTAGTCATCATTTAATAATAATGAATGACAGTAAAACAGATCAATCTGATTTTATTCAATCATTAAATAGTAACTAATGATATGTCGATTCAAGTGTATTTACCTGTTCATTATTATTGCAACAGTAATAACAATGGTAATAATAATTTTAAACCAATCAATAACATTCCACATGTCATTGGCAAGTGCAAATTATTTCTGGACATCATAGTTGACATAGTTCAACGAAACGCTTCTCTAGCATAATGGCTACAGTGTAATTTAATTCTAGCTAATGTTGAAGAACTTAAAGCATTTTTACTTAAAGAAAATATAATATATTTTCCCCAATCACAGGGGCAGCTGGTGACCTGGTGGGAAGGGATTTGCCACTGCGATCAGAAAGTTGTGGGTTTGAATCCCAGGGCTGCTAGTGGCACTACTGAGGTACCGTCTCCACATACTGCTCTCTGGGCTCTGTGTTACTGGTTGCCCCCTGCCTCACTTGGTGAATGAGTAAAATAGAGTAATAATTGTGCTTAGTTTTCGTCTGACAAATGGTCACTTTACACTTTATTACCTGATATAAATGCATTAATCACTTAAATCCATTCATACACAGACAGACTCCGAAAATGGATCTAGTGGAGTTAATCTCAGCACATTAAATGTAATCAGGACGGAGATATTGTCACCCATTCTGCCCTAAGTCACCCCACCACTCTAATATTTGCCAGAACGCGTCCCACTTTACTCGCAGTGTCCCAGAGAAACCGCCAGGTGACGCTGTTCTCTAATTAAAAGTGTTCCGTCGCGAGCGATGATCGTGGGAGCTGCAGTAACCCAGTTTTCCAACATGTACAACACTCGCAAACATTTTGTGTTTGGGTTGAAAGATCACCGGTGGGCTCCGTGGTGCTCCCCGAGGGCGCGCGCTGTACGCGGAGAGGGTCCTCGCCGGACCGGAGGGACGCAGTAAACCGCGCCTGGAGAACACTGTAGAGGAAATAAACGCACTGAGACGCACGGACTGGACACGGAACGGCTGCTGGGACTGCTGTGATGCCCGTCGTGAACTCCGGAGGTGGGCAAAGTGCGCGTGAAGTCTACGCGAGCGCTCGGGTGCAGTAAGTTTGGGAACCAGACTGGGAACCAGAGCGCGAGGAGAGCCAGACTGGATTCCTGACTGGGATCAGACACTCGGATTCCGCCTCAGAAGTGCGTGCAGGTAAATCCAGTCGGGGTAAGGTGGGGGTCTAGCCCCCGTGTGGGGGTCTAGCCTTTGTCCAGGTGGGGTTCATCCCCACCCCTTTGGTTTTACAGTGTGTTCGGGCGGCAGGCCAGTGCGTGGCGAGGCCCGAGCACGGCACGATGACGAGGACGTGCATTTCAGCACCATTTATTCGAGCTGAATTTTTGACCTTGAAGCTCTTAATCGCACGTGTTCCGGCCGGCTCGTGCGCTCCGCCGTGTGAGCCGCGCGCTCTCGACACGCGCCGCACCCGCATTATTGCGCTCATTAAGGTTTACTGAAGCTGCCTCCCGGCCACGCAGGCATTTTAGAGACTCACCTGTTACCATAAGAAAGGTGTGCAGGCGCCTGGAGTGTGACGTAAACAGCTCGACCCCAGGGCAGGTGTTCAGTAAACATGCTGTGTTTCAAAATGTTCAGACCTTACTGTGTTATTAGGCCATTAGGATGTGCTGTGTTCAGTAAATCATTCAACGTTCAGTAATCCATAAATCATTCAGTGTTCATTAAATCAACCAGTCTTTCAGTGTTTAGTAAAGAATCATTCCGTGTTTAGTAATTAAGGAATCATCCAGTGTTCAGAAAATGAATAATCATTCAGTGTGCAGTCATTAACAAATCATTGAATGTTCAGCATATAATGAATCATTAAGTGATCAGTAATTAATGAATCATGCAGTGTTCAGTAAATCAATAGTCATTCAGTATACATTAATTAACTAATCATTAAGTATTCAGTATATCAATAATGATTTAGTGTTCAGTAACTCACTAAGGGAATTACTCAGTACAGTGTTCAGTAAATCACTAAGGGAATTAAACTGTGCAGTTTTCTGTAAACCACTAAGGGAATTAGCACAGTGCTCCATTAATCATTAAGGGAAATACACTGAGCAGTGTTCGGTAAACCACTAAGGGAATAAGAACCTGCAGTGTTCAGTAGATCCTTAAGGGAATTAGAACATGTAGTGTTCAGTAAATGATACTATATGTTCAGAGTTGGTAGATCATTGAATAACATCTGTACATTACTGAACACACAATGCTCAATATGTAACTGAACCTTTTGGCAGTGTCATGTTCAGCGAGTCATTAAGCTGTACTAGGCTGTGTGGTGTTCAGTAAAACATTAACTGACATAAGGCTGTGCAGTGTTCAAGTCAATAGGTGACAGAGTACAGTGTAGTCAGTGAATCATTAAGCAACATTAGGCTGTTAACACTGTACATTAGTGTAAAGTGGGTTGCTAGGTGACATTAGGAAGTATAGTGTTCAGTAAAATGTAAACATTCAAAGTTGGTTAATCAGTGAACATCACTATTGGACATGCCAAGCTCAGCATATGACTAAAACATGTGACTGTGCAGTGTTCAGTGAATCATTAGGTGACAGAATGAACAGTGTTTGGTGTATCACTAGGCGACATTAGGCTGTGGGATGTTTAGTAAATCATTAAGTGATTATAAGCTTTTCTGTGCTCAGTAAATCTTTGAAACACTTTTCATGCTGAAGTTTGGCACTTCCTCTGTCTGCCCAGAGCCCATTGCATTTTTATGTCAACTGATAGAGGCAGACATGGACATCAATCTAGTGAAATTCAGTCGCCCACCTGTAGCTGAACCACACAATTAGGCAGATCGTAGCCTTCTAAATAAATGTAATTGAATTCAAGTAATAGTGTTTCTGAAATGTTCATGTGCGGTAATGAAAACAGCAATCACAAATATCACCTTATGTGCAGAGGGAAAATTGCTTAAACAAGTACAATGACAGAACTAATCCATCCATAAGACAACGTACATACAAGCACGAGTGTTCTGATAAATTATTCTGCCTTGACGAAAAATGCTACCATAGCACAAAACAGCAGTCTATAGATGGACGGTAGTTTAGCACTGATATTGGTGAGAAGGAGGCAGGTTTTAACACTGAGAAATTCTCCTATTAAGCAGCATGTTCTGATGATTCATGCTGCCCTGTGGAAAAATGCTACTGTAGAACAAATTGGCGGCAAAGCCCAGTTGATTCATGTGACCCTGTGGAAAATTGCTCCTTTGAAGCTTACACAGCTGTGAGTGTGCCATGGTAGCATAGATTTATGGGCGTGGCACCCAATCCACTAGATTGTGTAGAAGGGCACGGTAGCACATTTCGATGGGCAGCATGTTTCAACTGTAATTCAACACTCAAATATATATGAGAGTGAATTATATATAAAGGAGAGTGGATTTACTGTTGAAACATGAAACATGCTACTCATAGCACTCACACACATACATCACGTCAAGGAAATTGTCTAGACCCAGAAAAAGAATATCATGTTTAAATAGAAACATTTTCCTGTAACAGGGTATTGCATTGTTTTTAGATGCCATTTTTACTGTGGCTCATGGGCGTCGTCGCCATTCAACCAGAGGGGGACGTGTCCCCTTCACATTTCATAATTATTCGCTTGGACCCCCTCCACATTTAACATAAATAAATAGTTCACCAGCGCTGTTGAATCCGTTAGAAGGACACACACCGCTGGATATCTGAGCAGTCTGTCTGTGCCCTGACGAGTCACTTCACTTGCAGTGGTGTGTGTTCTTCTATCAATTCTTTTAAGAAAGATTTCGCAGGGTTTCCAAACACCCAACCCCGTAAAAGGACGGGATTTGCATACACAGCATCTCCGCCGTCACCAAAACCCGCCCCCATACGCACATACCCCGCCCCCACTCGTCCCCCTCACATAAAAATGCTTCCGACGCCCCTGCTGTGGCTCTCTGGTTTCTGGAGAGCTAAACTTCTGTACAATGGTGAGCTACACAGTGAAGTCAGCTTTGAGTAAAGTTCAAGTCACACTGAACATTCAGCTCAGTTTGCATGTGCTGATTGTTGTCTCCCGGTTTATTATACACCTTAGTAGACTCCGATGGCTCAGATCTGAATTTTCTGCCTTGATGGTCATGAAAAATGACATCTTTCAGCACTTCTCTGCTGCACATGCACGTTTAATTATGTTAGGCACTGCTGACATATTGCCCATGCTGGGTGAGGACCTCCATGATTCGAGAATGAAGGAAGAAAGTTATGGAGGTGCATTATGATTCTACCACACAAACTAGGTTAGGTTTTTAATGTGTGTGATTTCTGAATCCCGCCTAATGAATGGCAACATCAAAGCAGAGGGAAAATGAGCAGCACAGTTTCTTTTTTTTGTCTCTTCTCCCATTTGTTAATAAGTTGCATGAGTCTGTGCAGTCTAAACATATCACAGATGTGTGTGACATGATTGTCAATGTATACGCCCCCCTTCTCAAATCACCTAAGTCAATGGTTCTCAACCTTTTCAACATTAAGGCCCACTTATCTATCACAGCATGTTGCCAAGGCCCACTAGGCGTCATTAGATGATATCAAATAAACAATTGCTGACCAATGGCCTGTCTCGATTTTAGATTCAATCAAAAACCTTTGCGGCCCATCAGTGGTCCCCAGCCCAGGGCTTGAGAATCCTGGACCTAAAACTGAATACAGTTAGGTGATACTAGGTATAGAAGAAAATGTCTCTCTAGTGTTGAGATGACCTAAGACAGATGTTAAACGAATGGTTCGGCGAAATTTCAGTTTTACAATTGTTGCATGCCTAGACATGTTTTGAAATGTCCAAGTTTTGCTTCTTTAATTTAGTACTGATGCTGTGAGGCTAACAACTAACATACACTAGAATCACCTACACCACTTTTGTAAAGGATTCTTTATAACTTTTCTCAACCTGCTCAACTTGCCTCCATCTCTTAATTAAGGTTGTGCAGGACAGGGTGTGACTTTCGGTGTGCCATGAAAATGAACAAAAAAGCGCTACAGCTACGGACAACGATCTTAGACATCATCAGGCCTGGAGATGACTGATCTTGGATCAGATTCCTCCATGTTTATGATAACACTTCCACAAAAACTGATTCTAGGTTAGCACTCCTTCTCCTGTACAGACTCTGAACACAGCATACAGCTACAAACTAATTATATCCGTCTGCATACTTTCATTTATGTCACATTAATCAACTTCCTTACTCCGCATGCCGCTGCCATCCTTGTCCATAGTCTTATCACCTCCCGGACTGATTACTGCAACTCTCTTCTTTTCAGTCTCCCCAATAACTCCCTCCATATATTCCAGGTTCTTCAGAATTCTGCATCTGAGTTCATAACTCGGAATCCCTTTAGAGAATTCATCGCCCCGGTTCTTCAACTGCCCCACTGGTTGCCCATAGTAGCTAGGATAAACTTTACAATTTTAATTCTCACGTTTAAATACATCCATGACCTTGCCCCTCCTTACCTGTGCCACCTGTTTCATATCGCCACTGCTTTCCACTCTCTCTGGTCTTCGTCTGCCACTCATTGTTCCTTCTGCCCATCTCATCTCCATGGGGAACAGATCTTCAGTCGCTCCGCTCCTCGGCTCTGGAACTCACTTCCTCTAGTTATTAGGAAAATACAGAGTCTCTTCTCTTACTCAAAACACATTTCTTCACACTGGCTTACCTGCTTTAAACACAGGTTTTAATTGTTGTCAGATCTTGTTTATTGTTTTGCTATTTTCATCCTTTATTTTATTGTTGATTTAATTTTTCTCTGACAGATGACCTTGGGTTTTAGAAAGACACCCTCAAATAAAATATGAGTATTATTATTATTATTATTATTATTATTATAATTCTTATTCTTCTTATTATTATTACACAGTAACATGTTGTTAATATGTAGTGCTTTCAAAAAACATACCAATAAATCTGTGCCACCATATTGAATATCTGGTTGTGGGCTGAGAGACGTTTTAAAGGTGTATTCATGGAAACAACTCAGGAGAAAACCTCTAGCCTTTACCAACATTAGCCTCACAGCTTCATGTTTGGAACTTCAGAAGCCAAATCTGGCACATTGTTTGGTAGTTTGACTAGAGGCAATTGGAAAATTGTGCAAAATTACATTTTTTAATAGACCTTTAGTGGATCAGATCTGATTTGTATTTGCTGTGAAAAAAATCTACACAAATGAATGGGTTCAGCTTGGAGTGTGTAACGTGAACATGGCTTGATGCATCTCTCCAGTGCGAACGCAGCACTTCTAGCTGTTCCCACATTGCATACTGACACTGGATCCATGACTACAAGGACAAGGCTGCCAATATGTTCTAATAGGCGGCTGCCCTAAAAAAAGGTCACCACCACAAAGTGAATTCATTTAGACAAGTCAAAGCCTGCTGACGTAAATCACTGAAACTCTTTATCTTCTTCTGGCAGGGAGACGTCCATGAGTGAGCTGTGCTTCATGGCTTGTCATTCGGGCCATTTTGACGACAATCAGCTCTAGTGGCTGGCTAGTGGCGACATCTCTCACCGCCCTCCTCGTCTCTGATTTCAACCTAATGCGACATTATTCATATCATGGGATGCGTCAAATCCAAGCGCAGCGATCCCACTCAGAACTCAGACTCAGCGGAGAGAGTGGACGGCGGGCCGGGAAGGAAGAGAGGGGAGAAGGCCGCGCTGGTTTACGCAGAGACGGGCCCGGCTGAGGACTCGCCGGGGGTCAACCCGGTCCTGCTGGACTACGCCCAGAGGCTGTCGGAGGAGATTGTGGCGAGGGCCGTGCAGCAGTGGGCCGAGGTGGACAGCCGCTACAGCGACATCCCTTACATCGAGTGTGACGTGCCATGAAGGCCAGAAACTGTGATGTTAGACTTCTCCAACATGTGGTTTTCCAAGGTCAGGGGAACCACTGGCCCTGACCGTAAGCAGACCAGGTGGAGGACACTTAGAACATCGCATGACTGCAAGAAGAAATACTGTTTGATTATTGGACGCCCGTTTTTGGAAACACATTATTCATACGACTGTCTGCCTGGGAAATGGCACTGTGGCATTATTCTGGCCTGGTCAACTTTCCTTTCAGTCGGATTGAGTCAGTTTGTGACTTCACAATAGAAGCATGAGAACTGCGATCAAAGCACCGGTATGCCTCTGTCATTTTTTTTCATTATCAGTGCAGTGTGTCATATCCAGAGCGTGGTCCTTTAATTGGTGAGCCAAGGCAAACGTGCAGAGGCCAAAACGACGCTGCTCCCAGGGACGCTATTAATAGGCCTTTCTCTTGTGTCTCCCTGCTTTTATCATAGTCTCCATTTGCTTGGATCAGCATACACACACACACAGATTCCATTGTCTTTACAGAGGTATCAGGGTGCAGCAGGACAAAAGTAACGCACTGAATTTACTTGATAAATTAACATAATTTTCACATGAATACGGTGCATTACACCAACACAATTATTGCCAAAAGTGAGTAAATTAAAGGTTTTTTTTGTAATGTACTTTATTCACATGGGAAAGATTTGTTTCAAGCAAATTCAGTGCCTCACCTCAATAAGTATACTAGGCTGATACACTCACAATAACAGAGCGGGGGTGTTTGCCAGGGCCTTGTCTAAAAGGACGCGAATGACACGTTTGTCATACTGATGTTTGTTCCATGTGCCCCTCTCTTGAGTAGGAGTGTTGGGATGCTAAATTAGGGATCTCATGGACACTGAGACCAAATACTCTTAAGGGAGGGGCTAATACCACAGTATGCATGTAAGCCATCAGGTACAGGGTGTGCCCTGTGCCCTTATACCATGAGGTAACATCATAGGAACGTATTGAAATACACAGCTAAATGGATCTCTTTCCCTATGGGATTTGGTGTATTACAATGTCTGTAGACCAAATAATGGAGAAGTCTCTTCTGCTGTCATGATTGCTGCAGCTCAAATATGCAAACCTCAGAGGCCATGCCATGTCAGAGGGGAATTCATGCCAACTTAAAATAACTTTGTGCTATTAAGACTGCCGATCTACTAGTCATAAGGCTTAGATATGGGACCACAACAAACCAGTGTCCTTAACAAATAGTAACACAAGCACAATCTGCTCTTTTGTGAGGCATTTTAGGAAAGTTCTTCTTCTTCTTAAAAAAAAAAAAAAAAAAAGCCACGACGACCTAAAGTAACCGGTGTCCCTTTAAATCTATGTGATGTCTATACGAACCGCAAGTGTTTTAAATCAAATGAGGGCTGGGATTTGCCTAAATTATGCAGGTATTCAGATATTTATCTACTGGAATAATCGTCATAATAAAAAAAAATGGTAGTGTTTAAAGCAGCAAGTGTGATTTGCATTAAGATGTCAATTTGAGGCCTATGAGCACAAGACCAGACCCACAGCAAGTTCATTCCACTTCTCTACAGGACGCTCCAATTACAAATAGCAGTAGAGAGACCAGCTGGGGTCCATTTCTAAACAGAGCAACAGCACAGTTTTGTGCTGATCCTGAGTAATCTCTGGCATTTCTCAAAGCAGGATTTCTCAGATTAGCTGGATAACAGAAACTGTGGGCTGTCCAATAGAAATGCTCCTTGCCTTTCTTCTCCTACCGGCTTAAGTAGCTGACTTGTCAGTCAAAACCAGATCTATTTCCAGCACAGTTAGCAGTTTTCATATTTACCTCCAATAACAGAACAAACACACTCCTGGAAGGATACTACTATATCAGATCATACCATGTTAGCCAGAACGATCATCCTGTTTTGTGCTTTTTCTTATTTTTGTATTTTCCCACATATGCATTACCAGTATGCAACAGAGGGACTGTAGTATAATTTCAAAGGAGGAATACGATACGTGTATAAAACTAATTTCAGTCGTTGAGTAAATAAAAGTGGTTTCATTGACTGATTTCTTTGCAGTGGTGCTGATGGGAACCAAGGGTTGCAGTGTCTACAGCCTAAATAGAGCCGCCAATTTATTTACCACTAGTAAATAGTAATGTAACTAATTAAAAAATTGTGGCAAACAGGGAAAAAGTAAGATTCTGTGCCATGAAGGCATTAAGAAGATAAGTGTTAGACCAAAACCGTGTCTTCAGCACCTGGCAGCACATTCATAACCATTTCATGTAATAATTCTCTGCAGGGGCTTTTAGACACCGAGGCTCCATCACTGTGAACAGTTCTTTTTAGACCTTGAAACCGCAACCCCGTAGTGTTCTGCCAGCAATAAAAGATAATAAGGTGATAGAAGGATTCTCCCTAGAAACCCTCTTCAGTTTGTCCAGAGCAGAGAACATCAAACCACTCTTGATGGACATCTTAGTGATGTCATCATGTTGGCAGCACCCCTCTTTAATGCTAAATCCTACTGTTCCCTCTACTGGACTCTGAGACTATATCTACCTGTTTAACAGGAAACCTTAGTGGTGCTTTTGCAGGAAGTGCTTCTGTCCGGAGGCTCTCATTTCAGTTTACTGTACCAAACTCAGTGTTGTATGTGTGGTCATCAGTGCTCAGCCTCACCTTTGTAAATAACGCAAAGAGAAAAATGACATCATGACATCAATGGATGAAATAAATGCAAAACAATGTGATACCAATAAATGAAGTCAATGCCTTCCGCTCTACTCGGCTGCCTTCTGATTATCATTATTTGTTTCGCTGATTCCCTGGTCGCCTCTCGCTCATACACAGAGTGATTCAGCTCTTTCAGCGTTTCAGGACTGCAAGTGAACAGTGAAAAGGTGTGTTTCGTTTCTGCAGTGTTGTTTGCTTCACTGCACTTTTTTGGGTGTGGACACAGTTGGCAGCAGGCCTCTGTGCTGGCAACCGAATCATTAGATTAGCAGCTCTGTCACAGGCCAGAAGAGACGTCTAATTGCCTCTGTGGATCATTAGTAAGCTTTCAGGACACAGAGGATTCATGAAAGAAGTCTGGAGGCTTCACAAATACAAACACATACGCTGATGACCTGAACACCACCTGCCTAATATTGTGGAGGTGGTCCTGCTCTTGCTGCTCAAGACTTCTGAAGCTGTGCTGTGGTATAAGGGTACAAGACAGGTCCTTTAAGTGGTGAGGTTGGGCCTCCATGGATTGGACTGCTTTGTCCACACACCCAACATCCCAACCCCTGAAGGACTTGGAGCCCAAGTCAACACTTTTTGCAGTGTGAGCAGACGCATATCCTGCATTATCCTCTGGGATCAATTAAGTATTCTGATCCTGATTCTGAGGAAAACGGCCACTGTTATCAGGGAATGCTGTCACCTTTAAGGAGCATACTTGGTCTGCAACTTTAATATGAGTACTTGTCAAAGTAGCTTTCACGTTTATTTTCACATTATGCCAGCAGGACCGAGTGTTTCCCAGCAGAACACTGCCCAGAGGATCACACTGGCTCCGCTGGCATGCCATCTTCCTATATTGCATGATTATATTATTTCTTTCCTTAGTCACCAAGATTCAGGCCTCCCACTTCCACTGCTATGTGTTCCAGGTCTAAAGCAGTGGACTGGGTCAGTATGGGCCCTCTGACTGGTCCGCAGCATCTGTCATACACTGTAATCAGGCACCTTTCTATCAGAGTGAACTATTTTAGCAGTAGCTCTTCTGTAGGAGCAGATCAGAGGGAGTAGACTGTACTCTCCACACATATCAATGAGCCTGGGGCACTCATGACCCTGCTGTTGGTTCACCCTGTTTTCTTTCCTTGGTACTGAATACTACAGAACACCTCAAGACGCTTTGTCCCAGGCGTCTAGCCATCACAATTTGACCCCTCCCAAATAAGGAAATCACACAGCAATAGCAATAAAATCTCTCTTGAACATTTTTTTATGACATGACAAACTTATTAAAACATTAAATAACAAACATTTAATGATTCTCATAATTTTGCACACAAATATTTAGTAATTTAAGGCTTTTTTCAAACTTTCTTTTAAAATGATTTAACAATGACCTGCTGTTTATCTAATAGCATTATGTTTCCTCATTCCAATTGTTTCGTGTTTAGTGCTGCTTATTGCGAAAGATACAGCAATTGGAGCATTAAACCCTGTAATGGTTCATTTTATTATGACCAGTTTTTGTGCACTCGCTGCAGAATATTGGTTTGGGTTGTTGCCGTGCTGAGTGATTACCAAACTGATAAGAGGATAAAATATGAGACAGTCAACAAATTGCTGGGGCTTTCTCTTACCACTTCAAGCGTGTACTTGCTAGCAAGAAGAAAGACAAGCCCTAAGGAGTTTTTGCAGTCCTCAAATACATCAAGAAATCAGCATTATTCTGTCTAAACACTGGCTCAGCAGATTTGTTCGTCGTCTCCGGGGAGAAGTTTTGCCGGCTGTTCTTTAGCTCTCACATTGTGCCTCACATTTTTACGCATATCAGCCTTTTCTATTCTGAAAAGCTACAAAAGAATGAATGCTCTGATTCTTTCGGAGGTGATAAAGCAGACTTTAAAGGCTATTTTACTTTCACAATCTGAGGTCCCTGTCTCCTAGGGAGCGGAAACATTCTTCCACAAACTGCTCGGTGACCTCGGTCAGGCATGAGGGCTTCCACTTTGGATTCTGGTCCTTATCAATTAGCACTGCAAGCAGATGAGAGGAACATTCTTAATGATTTGATTGCATGGTGTGATTTAGGAGGAAGAAAAAAATATATAATTCAAGCTTCTTACCGGCTCTCACCCCTTCGTAGAAGTCGTGTCCTCTCTACACACACACGCAAAAAGACATGTCGAACATTTTTGACCTTCAAGTTAATTTATAAAGCATACCATCACACTATCAAACACAAAAGGTCAATTGAGGTCCTTTATGGATACAGAAAAAAAGTATATAAAATAAAAGAATGGAAGAAGGATTAGAATAAAAATGAAGAACGTGACACCAATAAATTATGTCAAAGAGAATATTAAGTAATAAAATAATCAATAAATAAAAGAATGGATGAATTTATCAGGAGATTAGGAGGAAGGACAATGAGAAATAGTCACTTACCATACAGGCCTGGGTGAGTCTGTACTCCATCACGAAAACGTCCTGAAGGCTCATCCTGGCTCCGTCCCGCTGCTGCCTGAAGGTCAGCTTCAGCGAGGTTGGAGACATCTTAGCCAAAGTCTACAGCATCAGAAAACATCTTAATTTTAGTTCAGACGTTTGCTGAAAAGTCAAATTTACACAACACTTGAAACATTATCATAGTCTATCAGCAAAGAGATATGTGGCATTACCGTCTGCTACAAGGATCGCAACCGTTCGTTCACTTAAAGAGGAAACTAAAATGAATGAAGGGTTTTACAAGAAGACGATGCACACTTGAAGTAAACTTGATTTAAAACCTTTTGAGATCTTATGGGGCTACTTTAGAAATGTGATACTCTGGACACTCCCGGCGTATTTATTTATTTTTTTTTATGGGAAAACCATATCAATTGCTTGTAAAAAGTCATTCAACGCGCAGCCCATTTTCTCATTAGCCTTAATGCTTATTCACACAATGAAATCACTGTCAAGCGCTTCTGATGCATTTTTAATTGAAGCTGGATAAAAGGGAATTTCTCTCAATAATTCATGCAGCAATAAGACAACAAGGACGCACCGTCCGACGGCAGCTGCCAAGCACAAGATCCTGCCAGCCTTTTCCGTTTTAAGGAGCTCCTCACGATATAAAACATTTGGAGATGCGGGGCACGTCAGCTACTCGAGCCGAGGAACAGAATGTCTCTGTAATGCTGAGTGACCCGTAATGGAATTGCAGGGTAATTACGCGATGAGTGTTTACACACAACACAAGGCTTTTAGTCCAAATAACAGGCAACACCAACTTCCAATACTAAAGCGATGAAGATGATCAGCGTCAGCTTAATCGTCATCATCATGCTGCTGCTTTAACCCCGTGTAGCAGTGGGAGAGAACAGCACCTCTGTAAGTGGTAGCAGAACAAGTCTAACCCTGTTAAAGGCTTTTGTGCCGCTATCACTCCTGTAATGAGACGCATAAAGACATCACACCCACACACTGTGCACTGGAAGCTAAATCTTTACTTGGCTGGTGAACACTCCTGAGCTCAAATCAGATTTCCTCTTTTACCTGATCAGATTCCTGCAGTTGGACACAATAATGGCATGTTATCATAAAGGGGCTGATTGCTGAATGTGGTCCATACTAGAATTGACATATTTTTGGTTTGTTATGATTTATTTTATTTTTCTGAACACAGCTGAATGGAAACACGTGATGACAATTCAATGTAGTTTATAAACTCAATATACACGCAATATTCCCGAGCTCTGACAGATAAAAAACAAGGCTGCAATTATGGAAATTATTTATTACCAAAATAATAAATCTGTTAAAAAAAATAACTGTTCTTTAACTGTTTCAGCCAAGATAATAAAATGTTCTAATCTTAATATTTGATGTTACAGTCAGACTTTTATGAAGGCCTTAATGTTGTAGCACATATCACATGAGGCAGCTGGTGGTCTAGTGGTTTGTTTGTTCGGCCTGCGTTTGTTTGAATCCCAAGACTGCCAGTTGCACCACTGAGGTACCCTTGAGTAAGAGTAAGTTACTGTCCTCACACTCTACCCCCCTGAGCCTGGCTGCCTGCTACTTCACTTGGAAAATGAGTTAAACGTAAAGAAAGAATTTCACACTGTGTGCTGTGGTGTGTTTCCTGATGTAAAGACAGGCGAATTGAACACTAGTGTCTATGAGGTAAACAATTTCACCTGACCTGCTTACTAATGAGAAAGTGGCCAGTCTGTGCTTGAACCCACCTGTAACTGTTTCTGTGCAAACGCAGAGCTGTCCTTCTGCAGGTTCTCCAGGATCTCCTCCACGCTGTTGGCTGTAAAGTTCCTGCAAGAAAGACACAAGTTAAATAAGAACATAGTGCACACTAAGGGTGGGAGGGTTATTCATTTTAATGAGATTCTGCAACATAAAACCAAATCAAGATCATCTTGCTTCGATCTTGAACAATTCCAATAACGGTCAACGATTATTTTCCTGATTTAAGGGCACAGCCTCTCCCTATAAAGGCTGTTAACACATTTACAGAGTGTAGACAGAAAATATGGCAGGAAAAACCTATCAATATAATCCCTGTGGTGAAGCGATTTCAGCATTTTTTGCTGTATTTTCGATATTTCTTAAAATATAAACACCATGAAAGCCCGCTACGCATTTACATTAATGTATTTAGCAGATGCTCTCATCCAAAACAACTTAAAATATTAATCATGTAGAAGTATTACCACGTTATCTTAATTATATAGGAGCATTATGGCCCAAACAGAAATGTTCAAAAGGATCGTATGTCCTTAAACCATAAGACTTCTTAACCTCACTACATCTCATTTCTGTCTGTCTGTCTGTTTTTCTGTCTGTGATTTAACTCTATACATCAAGCCACAAGTCTACAAGTCTATACATCAGCACACTGCACTGCACTGATCTACACTGCACTGATGACGTGACGAATGCTTAGGCAACTCAAATCCCCGACCATTCTAAAACCCCGAGCGGACGTGATTTCCAGGTCTCAAGAAGAGTGTGCAAAGGGACTTAGCAGACTGTGCCTGGTTCCCTTGTCACTGATGCGCCATCGCTGGCGTGGCTTTGAGAATATGTCTGTG
>JBBMFX010000002.1:1629851-1644641 GCA_037832545.1 Rhabdalestes septentrionalis | reverse complement strand
TCTTTCTCTCTATGTCTCTCTCTTCCTCTCTCTCTTTCTCTCTCCCTGTCTCTCTCTCGCACTTTTTCTCTCTCTCACATACACTCTCTCTCTCTCTCTCTCTCTCTCTCTCTCTCGCTCTGTCTCTCTCTTTCTCTCTATCTCTGTCTCTCTCCCTGTCTCTCTCTTTCTCTCTATCTCTGTCTCTCTCCCTGTCTCTCTCTTTCACTCTTTCTCTCTCTCTTTCGTGCCCCAGAGTGAGGTATCCCATTTATCCTTGCTGTCAGTATCTAACAATTGGTGTAACTGTATGATTTAAATTATAACATTAGTTTTACAATATCATTAAGTTATATTGGAGATTCTGTCACTTTTCAGTTTCCTGCTCTGATCTCTCTCACTCTTTTGTTCTCTTCTGAATTGGGAAGCTGCATGTAACAGAACATTTTAGTTCCCTCACCCTAACACTGTTGACTTTTATCAAAGTTCTAGAACTCCATTTCTCATTTTTAAGTGTCTGATCTTTGTTAGTGCTGGAGGTGCTAGAGATAAACAGACATGCAGCATCAAAGAGTTCACCTGCTGCCCTGTTATCTATTGGCATATTTTGGTTCCTGCTCCAATGTGAAGTTGCTCTATGGGTGGATTTATATAGTAATGGGGGCTATAGGGAGGGTAGGTTGTAGATGACATACATTATTTTTGTCATTCTTCTGTTTTGTGTTTCCTCCTTTTCCACAGAAAATCTGAATCATTTGCTTCAGACATTAAGCACAGCTTCAGAACTTTTCTTTACCAACTGGATGAGCGACAACTTCAGTGTTTTACTGGAACAAATGCAGGGACAGGTCAGAACTTTACTCTTATAATTACTGTATTGAAGATGCATGCCTGTGGTTTTTAGTTCCATTTTTTTCAGTTCTGGTGTAAAGGAGTATTGTGTGATCAATAAAGAGCAACTAGTTATTGTAAAAGAATAACAAATAACAGCATTAATCAACACTGCAAAAGCAATATTCTGACTTAAATATTATTTGAAATGTGTGTGGGAACAGTTCCTTATTCAAGGGTACCAAAGTGGTGCTAGTAGTAGTCCTGGGATTCAAACCAACGGCCTTCTGAGGCAACTCCCTAACCACTAGGCCACCAGTATAGATGCATAGATTCATAAATAGATAGATGGATAGATGGGTAAATGGATGGATGGATGGATGGATGAATAGATAGAGAGAGAAATAGACAGATAGATAGATATACAGACAGACAAACAGATAGATATATAGCTAGGTAGGTAGATAGACAAATAGACAGAAAGATTCATAGACAGAGAGATAAACAGATGAAAAGATCTAATATATATGTGAAGTATGAATAATTTGAGCTGTGATCTGTCTGTGTTGATTTTGCAGGTTTGTGTCCTGGAAGGGATGGACTCAGTGCAGCAGCTCAGCCAGGCTCTCCCTCTTGGCCCTGGCCTGCTGTGCCACGTGGCACTGCCCGTTATCCGAGCGCTTCACACCATTGCCAACAACCTGGTGAATGAAAGCACTGGCATCTACGAAATGCTCCTTCAGAACCTTGTTGGAGACCCCACTACTTATGACATCAAAGTGGACTGGTATTAACATCTTAAATTGTCTCACCAATGGCTTGTATTTTCACCTGTGGATTCATTCCTGAAACCCTCTTAGAACTCGTTAGTGCTGGGAAGTGATGATAAAACATGATCATACGTTCTTTGAGCATTGCAATCGACCAGCCATTTTATTTCCCTAGGAATGTTTTAAGGCTTGAAGAACATAATGGGAAGTTGTATTACCCATTGATGGGTTCTTCCAAGTACTTTAAAGAGATTCTTCACACTTTACACATTATGACAAGTGATGCTAGCTGAAATAAGCCTTTATAAATGTTTATGTGGGTTTATATCAGTTGTCATGAAAGATTTATTTAGCTGTCACAATTCATTGTGAATACTGTTGGTAGTAAAATGTGTATTAGCCTCATTGATGACTTTTCCATTTATTATATTCTTGTTTTTGTTTTTAGGAACTCAATTTTCACGAAGTTTCTTGGTATCGACATCAGTGCTTTGGGGAACCTTGAAGTCAACACGACCTCTTTGAGTAAGGCATCAACCTCACTACCAGCATAAGGATGACTGGGACTAACCTGATTTCATGATGTCTGTCCTTGGCAGCACTGTTGTCTGGCAGGAAATAGTTTAGCTTACAGCTACCGCTTCTACAACCCCACTTTAAAGACTGACAGTATATGAGCATGCATGGGCTGAAAGGCTTTTTGTTTTCCTAGTACTGTCTGTCATGTTTTATGTAGGGTTTTATGAACTACTTTTGCTCTTGCAGTGGATTCTGTAATTGAAAACAAACATGCCAAAGATACAAGTACATGTCGAATGTGAATGAGAAAATATGTATGACAAGAGATTGTGTGTGTGTGTGTGTGTGTGTGTTGTGGCAGGTGTTGTGAAGTTGTCCGACTTGCTGAAGAACAAGACGTTGTTTGTTTTGGATGTCACTCAGTACACCAGCATTCCTTCAGGGATCCTAAACACTCTGCTGGAGTCCTCCTTGCCCAATAGCAACCTGCAGGTGTCTTAGCCCACTCACACACACACACACACACACACACACACGCATACTGCAGTGTACTTCAAAGCACCTGTGTCATGAATATGTAGTGTTTGGTATGGAAATCAACAATGCAATGATATACACTATATGACAAAGCAGGCCAGTGAGAAAGCTCATTAATTTGCATTTAAGCTGACCTTATCACATTCAGGACTGGTCTGACAGCACAAACCAAGCCTCATTCTCTGACAAAAGAAAACGTCTTGCACGGTCAGACACCGTGACTGCACTGTCTGTACTGAAGGCTTTTTGGTACTTGTTCATTTTAAGGCCAGGCTGGAACTGTTATTTAAAACACAAACCTGAGGTTGGATTCCCAAGGGATTTCATAACGAAAAGAGGCAAATGTCAAGAATACTCTTGAATGTTAAGCTCAAAAAAATTATCACATATTCTGGACTAAAAAAGTCCTTATAACTTCATCACAAACAGGCACCACAAACTGTTGTAGGCTAGTTAGGCAGATATGCATTGGCTCATCACAAAAACGGGTTTGTTCAGAACAGGCCATGTTTGCAGCTGAATTCACATATATGGACTATGTTTTGAAATATTATTCTCATGTTCATGTTCTCATGGACCCATACACAAATACCCTCCAGACCCTTCAGTATGTCTAACTGTTTGCTAATTGTTATCATGATTATATTAGTTGAAGTACATCACAAAACCCCATTATATGACATTATAAGACCATAGTAGCAGTGACAGTGTCATTTTGTCCCATAGGTCCTGGCTTGGCTTGGTAACCTGCACTACTGCTCTGACCCCTCCTCCCTGAAGCTGGACCCCACAGGCCAGCAAGTCTTCATGGCCCTGTGTTCCTTGTCTCCTCGAGACTGGTATGGCTTGACTCTGCTTTTGGCCCGGCACATGGATACAGAAAATATCATATACAAGGTAAAGGCCAGAGGCCATCATGTGTGATCTGAGATGAAGCCCTTCTTTTTCTTTACTAAATGCATTTGGATGTGAAATACAGTAGACTGCTGCCCTTTTTTTGGAGAAGATTTATGCATAAGGTAATAAATAGGCTTCAGCTGCTCCCCAAGAATAGACACGAGAGTCTATTTCATATTCATATTTCATATTAGATTAGATTGAAGATAGTGACAAGCATTACTTCTTCTTACATGCCACATTATTGGGTCAATGAAGCCTTAAATTAACTGGGACGTCCAGCTCTCCTCTGTGCTGTGTCTAAAGAGGCTCTGTTTAATGGTGGAAAGAAACTGCTGTAGACAGTATCAGAACAACAGGATGGTTCTTTATTGACCGCAGTTGTCCTGCGAGATATAAGGTAAAAGGCTTTTCGCTTAAACCTCCCATTGTAAGTGCTTAAAAGAAAAATAAGATGCCAAACAGTGGTACTTCCCCACACTCTCTGCCGTTCTTCCCTTTAGACTGAATAGCCGTGAGTATGTTGTTTCAAACCTCCTTCGCCCAGTATGTGTCACTTATCCTGTGTGATTCCCCTCATAGATGCTGCTGTCTAGTGAAATCCAGGGCATGGTGGGCATCCTGATGCAGATGCTGAAGTTTTTCACGGAGATTATGAGCAAGCTGGCTCCCGCCCTTGACCGGCTTCAGGGATACCTGGCCAATTTTGGCAACCTGAACCTGATGGCAAACTCTGAGTTCCGAAGTGTAAGTACTGATAAAGATACCTAGAATGAGCCTCTATAACTTTAGGGGCAGTGAAACTCTACCTGCATGTTACAGCCCCGTTGTTTTGCTTAGATTTGATCTTTCTGCCTTGAAATTTCATGTTTCTCATTCGTGTGAACTGTCGCGTGAACTGAATGGACCCACATGTGCACGTTCCATCACAATGTTAACGCTGCTCTTGACAGTTATTGATGACGACCGTGTTATGGAAGTGCATAACTGAAGAAAACAATCTCTGTTATACCATACAACAATGTAATAATCCAAATTAAAGAGCCACACATGGATCCCATCAAACGGGACCAAAAATGATGCCGGTGTCTCATATTACAATAGTAATTTGTTTATGAAGTCACTAGACTGTAAACCCTTTTAGATACATTCTCTCTGATTAAATTGATGCTTTCTTTTTCAGGTTCTTGGCTATTAAAGAGGCATTTTGCATATATCTGTCCTTGAGATGGATACAAATCAATTCAGAGTAGTTTGAAAAAAAAAAAGTTAATTGTAGAGAAATGTATTCACTCAAACGTCTTTACAGTGGGGGTGAATGGTACCAGGGGTTCAGACGTCTACTATACAACTATAGGCATTTTCTTTAATTCCCACCACTAAAGAACCTACACTAATCTTTGGAGTTTTAATAAATAAGGTCAAAGATGGTAAAAGTGGGGAGACCTCCACTGTGAACAGTTCTAATTCAGAGCATTTCCCATTAACCATGCTTTTTAATCATTAATGACTAAAGATGATTAAAGAAAAAAAACGTGGAATATCCCTGTAATGCATGCATGTGGTGTCTTTTTTGTATGACAGTGGTGATTTTCTCTCGCTCACACTTTGCCTCCCACTCTCCCTCCTTCCTGTGGTCTCTCTCTCACTTGTTTTTATCTCTTTATTGCAGTTGGTGAGGGGGAAGCGGTCAACGATCTCTAGCAGGGCCACGTTTGTCACCATCTCCCGTGCCATGTGTAAAAATGGCATGCTGGCGCTCTTTGGCATCTCCAAGATACCCAACTTGGCAGAATCCAGCCCTTCTTTCCAGGACCAGGCACGGGTGGAGGAGCTCATCACCAAGTTCAAAATCCCACGAGATGCCAGTATGTAAACACCTATTCTCAGTCTAACAAATCAGCTGAGAGGCAGCATGATAACCCAGTCACTGCATGATCTGCCAAATTGGCTGTTTGCTGGATCCTACATACTGTGTGCAGCTTGCATGTGGTGATTCATTTTACTATGTTTTTTTTTCCTCAATTACTTGAACGCAAGATGTCGACTTGTTGCTTCAAATTCCATAACACACAGGGCTTTGACATATACTGAGAAAACACTTATCCCCAAAATCCTTTCGCCATGAAACTCCACTCAGAATTCCACTTAAAGATCACTCTGTGTGCAAAAGGCACCCTTTGGATCAATGCTGCTTGCGACTTTCTCTGACGTGCACAGCTGTAAAAACAGCATGATCCTGAGAATAGACATGAAGAAACGGACCTTAGGCTTTTATGATGACTCTGAGTGGGATATAATTGTGGGCTGCAGTTGATATTATTGGTAACTATGTTCGTTTCATTATCTACTGTAACAATGGCAACAGAATGTTTTGCTTTCATTAAAGCAGTGTTGTACTGACTCTCATTATTTTTTGCTGCGACTATCATTTTAAATGGATTAAAACGTTTTGGGCCCCATAAGTAATTCTGGAAACCCAATATGTTGTTTGGACCAAAAAATGGCAATGGGTTTTCAGTTGTGTTTCATTAGGCTCAAATTTTATTGTGGACTGTAATGTTTATTTGTTTTCAGCCCCGTTTTGTACCAACTTCTACCTGGACATGGTGAGCACCACAGGGGGTGCTGTAGCCTGGGCCTTCCTGAAGCCGATGTTGTTAGGACAGGTGCTGTTCTCCCCTGACACTCCACTGACCAGGGAAATCATGACGAAGGTAAAAACACACTGCTCTTTTTGACCTGGTTTTAGTGAATAAATTCACACACAGGTTGTAAATAACTAACATAATTTATAAGTAGACATTTATTTTATGCTGCGGTTTTACACTGACTAAAGAGTGCTGGCACAGAGCTGCAGCAGCTGTTATCCATTTCCATCAACTGACAGAAACCTGGTTAGACTCTGACTCATATCCACAGTCAGTGACAAATCTAGGACTTCTGGAAGGTGTAGCATCATGTTTTTCCTGCAAAATATGCCCCAAGCATTGCAGATCAAAACATGATTGATTGAATGATTCCACCATCAAGCCCTAATTATGTTAATGGTTAATCTTACCTGTTTCACACCTGATGGGCGAGCCAGCACAGCTGTATAAAATCAGATGATATAGGGAAAAATATATTTAAAGAACTGGATCCTGTTGTTTCTTACCAAAATCTTACAATGAAATGACAATAGGCTGGATCTAGAGTTATAGACCTTAAGTGCAAGACAGCAGTGTTTAAATACAAAAGCATGAAGGTCCATTTATATAGGAGTGCAATAAAGAATGGTAAGTCTGTTTAAAACAAGGAAAAACATACCTCTATATTAAAACTAAAGTACATCTAGGATCCCAAACAGGCAACAGAATTTAACATTAACAATGTTTGGCCATTCTAGATGAAATAGAGTCACTTTTTCAGCTTGTAAAATGCATTGTCTGCTTTATTTGGAGATTCTTCTTGGCATATTAACATACATTTTCCCTCTGTATGCTGCATTTCTGGAGTAACTGTATCAGTGAAGAGTCCTGGCAGAAGGCTGCTTCTTTTTTGAACCCCAGTAAATGGGCTTCCCCTTGTACTTACAGTGTCTGATGTATCTTGGACTTCCACAAGCCCAGAAGACCCCACGGGTTCCTCGCTGATAAAATATAAATAGACATACTGGTGCTCTGTGAACCCTTTAGAATAATGTACATATCTGCATAAATAGGACAACAAATCTGATTTTCATCTGGTAATAACTGATAGAGAGAACAGAATTAAACCAATACATTTTTTAAAAACTTTGTCATTTATTTATTGAGGAAATTATACTACAATAGTACATATCCATGAGTGGAAAAACTATGTGAAACTCTAAAATTAGCAGATAATTTGAAGGAGAAATCAGTCCTTAATCAACGGATTAAAATGGGTGGGCGTTAAAGAACAGGCATCTATGGAGTTCTGATCTTCGAAACACTTGTAAGTGAGTGTGTATCATGGTAAGAACTTAGGAGATTTCAAAGGACCTCACAAAATGAGTTGTTGATGCCCTTTTATGAAGTTAAAGGGGAACCCAGAGTAACCCAGAGTAACTTCTAAACAACAAAAGACCTCATTTTTATTTTCATTCAAAACAATATTTAAACTTTGCTAAAGATTACAGAGACAAGAGAGAATGCTACTTGAAAGGGTTTGTGTGAATCGAGGAGACCAAAATACAAAATGTTATGTGGAAGAAAAAACAGTGCGTTCCAGTATTTTGAATCCTATCCAATCTGTGAAACATGGTGGTGGTAGTATCATGACCTGTGGGGCTTTATTGCTGAATCTGGGATAGGGACAACTTACCATCCTATGGCTGGAATGATGAATTCCGAATTTTCTGAAGGAAAATGGCAGGACATATGTCAATAAACTGTATCTCAAGAGGAAGTGAGTTATGCAGCAAGACAAGGACCCTAAGCGCACAGGTTCTTTTTAGCAAAGAAAGGTTAATGAAGAATAAAGTTAATGTTGGAATGCCAAAGCAACATCCTCACCTCAGCCCAATAGAAATGTTGTAGATGGACCAGAAGTGACCAGTTCATATTAGGAAACCCATTAACATGCCGGAGATAAAGCTGTTCTGTATTAAGGAAGTGCCTAAAATTAAGTAGAAGTGCTGGACTGATGAACAGTTACTGGAGGTGTTAAATTGCAGATATTTCTGCACCAGAGTGTCACACCACATACTTCACATACTTTGCCAGTCACTGATATGTAAAACTGGATCATTTTCGTTAAAAAAAGGGACAAGTGGAATATTTTTGTGTCATTTCTTTAATAGGGGTCTCAAATTCTAAATATCTGATGATGTTTTGTGTCATATTCATGCAGAAACATAAAAGGGGTTTACAAACTTTTAAGTATATGTGTATTTATCTATATTTTATAAAAGGGGAACACTCAGAACCTTCTGGCCTCATGGAAGTGTAAGATACATCAGTTACTGTGTGTACAAGGGGCAGCCTGTCTAGTGTAAATGTGCGCAGAATTGGATAAAAGTGATTATATGACCTACTTAAAATATATTTTCATGCATTTCCTATATCTGGGTGCATGTTAGAGTTGTCAAATGTGACTGTCACATAAAATGTGTGCAAAAGTAAACACCTACTACAGCGTTAAACTCCCTCAGGCACAGGAGCATCCACATGGCTGCACGCATACACAAATACACACCCACACACATTTTCATGTTTGTCTGTCTTTTTCTTGTCACATCTGCCAGGCGAATTCCACACTGCAGCAGTTTGGTGACCTGCGTGGGTACGCTGAGGAGTGGCTGCACTCTTCTTCCTATCTAATGCAGTCAGCGCAAGTCCTGAAGAAAACCCTGCCCATGCTCCAGGTATGAGAAAAGAGATCTCCAAAATGACCAGCTAAAATCCGTACTGATAATCCGCACTTATCACTTTTCCATTGTGCCTTGTCTTGTCCCTGTGCAGAACTCCCTGCGTAATCCCTTTGTTCAAAACTTCATAGAGAAGCAGACCAACATTAATGTGACACAGATGCAACAGACTCTCCAGAATTTCTGTAAGTGTGAAGAGCTTGATTTGGCGTATCTGCTTGGGGTGATTAGTCTTTTCAGCCTTTATCAAACATTGCCTGCAGTATATTTTTAGTTTTCTCAGCAGCTTTCAGTGTGTGTACCCTCATGACTGAGCAATTATACGCAATTAGTGCTCCGGTTAGAACTCAAACCATCCTTCACGCTCATAAAGCAAGGGCAGCACTCATGGAAATATCCTTTTATTTCTTCTGTTGCTTCAAACACATGTCCCTTTATAGGAATTAATTACTCTGATTAATGCCAATCTTTGCAAATGAACGTGTTTTACAATAATGTGAACTCCTGTTCTCCATGTTTTTTATTCTTCTCCACAGCGAACATGACGCAGATGCTGCAGCAGAATCAAATAATCATGCAGCAGATCACTGCGCTTTCCAGCCTTATGATGAACCTCTCAGCCTGCGTCAACTTCAACCGCTACCATGGCTACAACTCCACTGATGAGCTGGATAAGCAGGCGGTGAAGCTGTCGCAGAACCGTGAGCTCTATGCCAGTGAGTCCACCTCACACACACACACACACACACACACACACACTGAAAATGAAGACGTTTCATATACTCACACATGCATCTTGAACCTATGTCAAATATACACACTCAAACACATGCTCTCCATAACTGTACAATGATTATAGCCCACCTTATACATTCACACACCATGAATCTGTGTATTATAAAGCACAGCACTTATCCAGTAAATGATACTCAGGCTTGAGTGCACCAGAGCCCTGAAGTGCCACTAGCCTGTTAAGTATTTACTGTGATTCACTACTAGGTGAGTAACGCAGTTGGATCTCAGTCCACACTACATGCAACTTCTGCACATTGTGGTTACCACATAATGAAAAATGTATCAGTTTTGTGAATAAAAAAATCAGTATCAGCTATAAATTGTGTTTAGAAAAACAGAGAGGCTTATTTGTCAAGTCTCATCATTAATGATCTACACATCGCGTGCTACATTGCTGTCAATGTTTACTTTCAGGACTGTCGTCTTGTGTAGTACTTACATTTTGCTGCTGACTGATTTAAAAAATAGTTACTCATGATTCATCTCACCATCATTGTTTTGCTGTTAAATATACCAGTTTATACAAATAATGAA
Organism: Rhabdalestes septentrionalis; assembly: GCA_037832545.1. Classification (NCBI taxonomy): domain Eukaryota; kingdom Metazoa; phylum Chordata; class Actinopteri; order Characiformes; family Alestidae; genus Rhabdalestes; species Rhabdalestes septentrionalis. The sequence continues at coordinate 1,634,408 of JBBMFX010000002.1, read as the reverse complement.
TTATTTTTACAGTGGAGGCTCTTGAGAGAAAAAATGAACTTTCTACAAAGTTGTTGATTGTTTAGCAGGCTGCTTGTTGAATTATCTATAATAGGTCTCTTGTGAGCATTGTCTGGCATAGTTAGTTTGAGGTATATGCTTTTTTTTTAATTATTGGAATAAAAGGTCTTCACTTGTTGATTTTACCATAGCAGCACTGTGTGTACACATCTACAAATGGTTTGAATAGTCAAACCAGGAAAACAATAGTGTAAAAAAAAATAGTGTAAAGCACATTAATGCATTATTGTTGTTTTGTCTTGTTTACTTTCTCCAAGTGTATTGTTTGGTCAAGACTCCTATAACTTGTACCAAGGCACATCTTGTTTTCTGTGAATAACTGTATAGGGATGGGATGAAAATAAAGTTCCTCTTTGCTCTCAGTATTTTAAATTAGTGCAAAACACTATTTAAAAATTTACACCACCAGGCATGGAAGCGGGTGCAAACTGTACAGCCTTCCTTCCTTCTACATTTTAAACTCAAAACTTAAGTGTTATTATTTCTTTCAGGCGTCATCTTCAAGCTGCCTCAAGACGGTGCCGCCTCTTCCACCCTACCTCCCAAAGTGGACTACACGGTCCGCATGCACATCGAAAACTCCATGCGAACGGATCGCTCCCGGAACACTTTCTGGGTAAAGGCCTCGTACATCTCACCCCTGAAGACGCAGCGCTACATCCGTGGCTTTGCTTACCTGCAGGAGGGCATTGAGAGGGCGATTATAGAAATGCAGGCTGGAAAGAAGGTGCAGGAGCCTGCTGTGCAGGTCCAGGCCTTCCCATACCCTTGCTTCTACAAAGACGAGTGAGTGGAAATACAATCGGCTTCACCACACACCTACAAAAGCCATATCTATATGCTGTCCATTTGATTTATGGCACAGTATTGTTGAAATGGCATTGACATATGTTCGGAATGCACCATATGTACAGCTTCTAATACAAACAAACCAAGCAAGCAAAAACTACACAATGTCCAATAAATCAACTGTGTAGAATACATGGACTACACAACGAAAAACATCCTGGTTTCATTTCTACAGTATCTTGTGTTACGTGATCTTCGCATGCCGACGTGATTTATGAGAAAACCGTTCCTCCGACACTATCGTTTTGAAGTATTAGTAGGAGCGTAATAAAGATACAGTCAGAGGATTTATCCCAGCATGACACGACCCCTTGTATAAACCGCTTGCAGTTCAGTCATTTTTTTCTTCCTCTACGTTCTGTCGTCATGGTTGAGTGTTGAGTAAGTGGTTGAGAAAGCTGGGGCGCTGTTTTATTCCACACCTCCTGACCCTGAATTTCCATCATATGTCTCAGGTACCTCAACAGCATTTCTTTCGCTTTCCCGCTGGTGCTCATGATTGCCTGGGTGCTTTTCATCGCCAACTTCGTGAAGAAACTCGTCCATGAGAGAGAGCTCCGACTGCACGAGGTACCTTTCCAGCCAGTCTGACTTACTTTCTCACTGTTTCAACAGCGTTAGTTCTCTGCTTGGTTTCATTCAATAAAAAAAGCTATTATGTCCTTTCGGATGTTGCAAAAAGACACATTGAGCTTTTCAAGAACTAATAAATGATGCATGTCGTCTTTCACCATATTCTTTCAGTGACTTCAGATGTGTAGGAAATAGAAAGAAGTCGACACAATCTTCTCCTTAAATGCAATCAAACATGTTTGCGATCTGCATTTGCCTCTTTAGTCTTGCACCGAATACAAGTCTAACGTAGCTAAGCATGTCTGGACAGTCACACCACAGTGCACCACACCACTAAGAGCCTCTGCTCAAGATTTTTAAAGCTGTGTTTTCCTACATATGTAAATGTAACAAGCAATGGAAGCTTGTGCTCACCAATTTGTCTTAACTGCATGCTTGAATAATCACACACTTGTTAACCTCAATTAGACTTATGTGTTTTCTGACAGTTATTTACGAAATCGCAAGTGACAGCCATTAAACTGAATCCCAGTCCCTTTTTCATTTTTATCACAGTACATGAAGATGATGGGCGTCAATCCAATTAGTCATTTCTTCGCCTGGTTCATCGAGAGTGCCGTGTTCCTCCTAATCACCATCGTTATCCTCACCATTATCCTGAAACATGGCAAAGTGCTTCCGAACAGCGACGCCTTTGTGGTCTTTCTCTACTTATGTGACTACGGCCTGAGCATCCTGGCCATCAGCTTCCTTGTCAGCTCTTTCTTCGACAAGACCAACATCGCAGGGCTGAGTGGCAGCCTGATCTATGTCATCAGCTTCTTCCCCTTCATTGTAGTCATGTCCCTGGAGGAGACCTTGTCATTCTCCGCCAAGAGTGCACTGGTACAGGATTCATACAGTCTTTTCACTTTTCCTTTTTGTTTAATACAATCATCAGGCACATTATGTACATTATAAGGACTGGCCACTTTATGACGTCTAACTAGGTCAGGTAGGTTTATTGTAATTTCAGCCAAATGCACAGTACAGAGTGAAGTGAAATCACAGTCCTCCAGGGTCAGGGTGCAAAACAAGAACAAAAACAGAAACGATGTAAGTCTACAAAAGTGCAGACAGGACAAAAATGTACAGAGTACAAAGAGATCAAGAGAGTGAAGAAATCATTTCGTCCTGTCAATATTTGAATAAATGTAATTTTGCAATTTAACACTGTATCTTTTGCTACACAATTCTTCATTGCCCTCTACAGATTTTAGTGGTGACCCACTAAGCAGTAGAGCAGTTACACTGAAGTGGTCTTGGATGAGTGTTTTAGGCACATTGGTGTACATTGGTGTTTTTACTAGTTGGGGGCTGAAAGGGCCAAAAAATTGGAGGTCGAGTTTATAATAAAGTGGCCAGTAAGAGTTATTGTGACAAACACACTACAGTCATATCACAAATTAAGTGAGAGAAGAGACGCCAGGATGAATAGCTCTGACGCACAAGAAAGTGAAAAGCTTTGTAACTACTGTCTCGTTTCTTACAGAGCCTTTTTTCTCCAACGTGCTTCAGTTATGCGAGTCAGTACATCTCCCGCTATGAAAAACAGGAAGAAGGTAAGTACGCTGGAACAGCGGGCCTTCTTTTGATTCCTCCAGAGCTCCTGTCATATACGAGCACACATAGCGCAGCACTGATTGATTCTTTTTGCACGTCTGTGTTCCAGGCATCCAGTGGAGCAACATGTTCGCCTCCCCCGTGGCTGGAGACACCTCCTCATTTGGTTGGCTCTGCTGGCTTCTACTCATCGACTCTGTAATCTACTTCCTCCTGGGCGCCTACATCCGTATGGTGTTCCCAGGTATGAAGCCAGCACTTCTCACCTCAAATTGATTTGTTCCCTACTAAAATTCTCTGTTTACTACTGAAAGCAAAGATGAATGTTCTGTTAAAAACAGATGACTGTATTGTGTAGTATAGTGATAGTTTAAAAGTCTTATGTCAGATTTTGAGGGAAGGATAACACCCCTCAGCTTCTGCTTAATAACAATAATGAACCAATTTTCAACTAATCGGGTTTCTTAGATTTGATAGATCAAACATGATTTCTGATATGCAATATAATTCTCTTGAGCATTATATATGTTACCACAATGTGTATTTATATCCATAAAGATATATGTATATGTATATACTTATATTTATATATGTATACATTTGGTAGAATGATCATTTTGAGATCATTTATTAGCTTATGAGTTAAGGGTAATAATAATACACCACTAAGGTTCTGCTTAATCATGAAAAAATCATTAATTAATCCGATTTCTTGAAATTATTAGTTAATACAGAAATTGTCAGAATTTTTACTGATCGGTTATAGACAGTCAGACGTGATTTCCTGTTGCATTTATTTGGTGTATAATGATATCAAACGGTGTATATATTGCCAATATATTTATATGCATATATATCAAACATATTACATTATGACCTCACACTCCTCAAGTGTCTTCATACCAATGTCAATAAGAATGTAATCCTTGATCTCCTTATCTAATCAGGTAAATATGGAATACCAGCCCCATGGTACTTCCCTGTGCTCCCATCCTTCTGGGCGGACCTGTTTTGCTGCTGCTGCAGGGCGCCAAAGAAAGTTGGACGAGGTCTGCTCTTCAGCAACATGGTCCAAGACCTGCAGACCAGCAAGGGGAAAGGAAAAGAGAAAGGAAAAGGTAAACAGGAAGCATTTCACCTCTCCTAATAACATGGTGTCTCAATGCTCTTGACTTCATTTTACTACACAGGCACAATATTTAATGTTGATCAGTGTGATCTCTTTCACTGACTGCATACGTCATGCAGCACCGTAGCGGTTATCCATGCATGAAGTGGAAAATATACACCTTGAGTCTATTTTTGATGCTTGATGTGCTCTGCGTGAGAACAGTTTCTACATAGAAACAGTACTAGCTTAAATATTCTAGCTGTATAGTGCAATCTTGGTCTGTTACCAAAAGAGCAGACAGCTGTAATTTAACCCTTTCCGCAGGCCCCTTAGTGTCTGTTTCACCTGTAAACTGAAAAAAT
>JBBMFX010000002.1:1602037-1621771 GCA_037832545.1 Rhabdalestes septentrionalis | reverse complement strand
TGTGTTGTTGCTCCATGTAGCTTCGTGTTGCTCCACAGGCAGCAGCAGCACGAACTCATTCACAATATTTTGAAGGCTTAAAAGTTGAACATTCTATCTCACGATGGAAAAAGTAGAGACGATTGTAGACGAAATTGAGGAGAGATTTTATCTTAGCTTTTATTTTATAAAAAAACATTTTAGTCTCGTCTTTTTTCGTCAACAATTATGCATGTTAATTTAGTCTCAGTCAGCATTTTTGGACACTGTTGCCGTCTCGTCATCGTCTCGTCTTAATCATGGAAAAAAAGGTCGTGGACGAACATATTTCGTCTCGTCTCGTCTGACGAAATTAACACTAGGCAGAATGTTCACTTTCACTTCTCTTTCACTATCATGATACATATATCAGTCCAGCCCACCCACCTTCATTCAGCAGGTGTGTTTGAACAGGGCGACGACTAAACCGCTCTTCTCAGGCCCTCTAGGATTGAAACTGGAAACTGCGTCTCCACAGGATTTCAGACTTTCAGTGTGGCGTTACATCACTTCTTCTTATTTACTTGTGGCTCCTTTTTTCATTTCTGTTTAATTTATTCGCTTATCATGTGTTGTTTTATTCTAATGCATCAATTGTAATTCAGATCAAGAAGGACGGGATGTGAAGAAATGAGACTGAAACAGGAAAATGTGTCAAAAGGAGGATCTTTCAGCAGTCAGGATGTACATGACAATGGAAACAGCCTGAGGCACATTCTGACTGGAGCAGTGTTTGTGCTCTCACGCTGTCCCCAAATAGTGCTGGCTCCCTTTAGTTCTGTGACAGCAAGCTGCAGACGGCTGGCTGCATTTTTTCCCCCTTTTGAAATCCCGACGCCTTTGGCTGCTCCTTGACTCCTTCCTCTGCTCAATTCCAGACCTGCCAGGAATCCGGATTTGACCCCCCTCATAAAACCAACCCCTCGTCCCAAATCGTCTACAACCTGACCAACATTAACATTGAGAACTACCTGCTGGTCACTGCTAATGACTTCATCAGAAACAGGCAAGTTGATATAAATGCACAGAGTGAAAGCAATGTAAGAATAATATTAAAATGTGCTGTGTCTGCATTAGTCCATGTAGACTGGGTTATAGTAGGAAAAAACAGTCTTGAAAATGCTAAAGCAGGATGTTATGCTCAGATCCCTGCGTCTAAGAAGAAATAGCCAGTTGGGCTTAATAGTGGACTGCAAAGCCGCTGTAGGAGTGAATACGGCCAGTGCAGTACCATTCCAGAGTTTGGAATTACGGATCAATGCTTTGGAATGAAGTTTTTTAATAATACAAACCCAGTTTAATTGTACACAACTGTATGGAATGATTAAAATTAGTACTTTAAGCTTGCGCTTTCCAAAGGTATTTTCCAAATCCAACATTTTTGCTGTAATTACATTTTTAAAATCACGCACATGCACTTTGTGTTAAGTAAGCCGTGTTGAGTTGCACTGTCCCTTTTGATTATATTATGAATTACAAATGAGGAAACACTTGGGTTAGCCTACATCTTTGCAGTGGCTCCTTTGACCTTTTGGTATTTCCCATGTTACACAGGAAGCTGCAGTGGAGCATGCATGATGCGTAAAAATACTTTATTAGGCTCTGCATGAAATAGTTATGGCAAGTCATGCATTATTCATACAACGTAAAATGTGCAGCGTCTTTGGGGTCGCTTTTGAAAATAACAAAGACAAATCACCAAAGCATTGTGAGGGTAGAAGGTGAAGGCATCAGCAATCAAGGCTGGAAATGAATGGGAAACTACTCTGGCTTTTTCTAACCTTACATGCTTAAAGTGTCTGTGTGAAATGAATTTCTGTGTACCAGGTATGGAGGCTGGTCCTTCGGGAGCACCCTTCCCACCGACCTTCAAATGGACCTTCTGGAGGTGCCCAAGGACAGGACCCTAACTAAGGTAATCACCAACGCAGCTGGTTATCCAAGCACAGGTGCTAAATCACAGGTGCCAATTAATTCCCAAAAAAATCTGAATAATCCTCTTTGGCTTGCAGTGCAGTGCCGGTGTAATTAGTAAGCAGGCACATTGTGTAATTTTGATATAACAGGCAAGTTTTAACCTTAACATTTTAATTAGATTAGCTGACTGACAATTGGCCCAGTTGCTTCTGGTTTTGCTTTGTTGCAGATGTATTTATTTTTGTTCAAATACTTGGCTTGCCTTTATTTAAACCAATGATTCTGTTTATTGGTGTGTTTAGTCATTTTTGATGTTTATTGGTGTGTTTATTCAAACACTATGAACTGAATGGTCGATGATCTTGTACATGCTTGTATGTATTTCTGTCCATACAGGTGTGGTACAACCCAGAAGGCCATCACACCTTACCTGCCTACCTCAACAGCCTCAGCAACTTTATGCTGCGCTCCAACCTCCCAGCAGAGCAGCGCCAGAAATACGGTCAGTCTCAAACTCACTGTACCTCAGTGTAGCAAAGATCAAACTAATAGCAAAGATCAGACAGATGTGTCACTAATACAAGCACAACCACTCAAACATTAACCGCATTCAGTTATAAAGGCTTATTATTCAGTAATCACCAAAAATGACTTGATTAAAACACAGCAAGGACATTTTGACAAATAGTTTAGTAGTGTTGAGGGACACAAAGCAACAGTGTGTTGGCTGCTGCCCTGTGACGCATCTCTGGCAGATGCAGTCCAGAATTCCTGCAACAGAAAAGTTTCTCGTCTGGAGCTCTCGAGTGTTTCTCTGAGTGTTCTTGTGTTTTTCTTTTAGTGCTAATTAAAGCCCTGTATTTTTATTACTGCAAATTAAATAAACTTATCACTGTGTTTACCTGCTTATTCCAAAGAAAACGACAGCGCACACCAAAGAAAATGCTTTAGGATGAATTACAGCACAGTCCATACAGGGGTAACATCGTGATTTACATTCTAGCACTGCGGGGAGACACCAGTTCAGTTAACATTCTACAGTACGAATACGGGTTTACCTTGACATATATGGGGGCATATTTACGGTTTAGACTATAAAAATCAACATTTTAGGCATTTTGTTTGCATTTTTTTCACAACTGGGGGGTTGCTCTTGGACCCCCTCACATTTTGGGGGTCTTCTGTATTTCTGTATTCCGCAATAAACTGTTTTGGTACCAACCACAGAGCAATTGTCTTTTCAAATTAAAAATATGAGGCCTTATTATAGATAATATTTTAAAATAATCATAAAAGAACAATAAGTCACTTTGTGGCTCAGAACCGGCCTACAAGTCTGTATGCACTGTCCTACTGGAAAGCTAAGCGTTTGTAGAAACACACCTCCCAAGGCCTGTTGCCAATGAGGCGTTTCAGCATGGCGTGATAAAAGTATATTATTAAATCTTGCTAAAAATACAAACTCCACCCTTGAACGAGCATGCATATGTTAGTATTATTGTCCAGTTTTGTTATTGCAGATAAACAGTTAAACATTTCTAAAATCTGGATGCGATGCAGCACCCCCACACCCTCCATGCCGTATCATTGCATGAGCTGAAGTAATCCCCCTCAAATTGTGATGTATTTACTTCCCAGGCTGGAGAGCTCTTACTAAGAGCTTCTCAGTGTTTCTGGACCTGTTAAATGTTCCTGGACTTTATTAATATTGTTAATGAATAAAAAGAGTTGAAGAGTTGGAACTTTAGAGTTGCTATTAAAATAGGCTCAAATCAAGCTTAAGAGGAAGTTGAGGAGTGCTATGAATATTGCCTACAGTTCCATGCTTTGTTTACAAATGCGAAGTCATCCATATCAGTCTTGCCTTAAATCCACTGGGCTGTTGTGCAACAGCTGCTGTAGTTCCACAGTCCCGGGGCAGGGGGCACTGTTTCTCTACAGTCTCCCCACCATGCAGCTGGAAGTGTAATTAGCGGTGCTGAGAGCTTGAGTGAAGTGGATAGAACAGGACGGAGGCTCCAGCCTTATTTCAGCAGCACTGCCAGGCCAGACCCAGTGGCTCAGATTCACTAGCTGCCTCTGGGGCAAGATTAATACAGGCCCGGCAGTCAATAAGGGAAAAGGGAGATGCAATCATTCAAATGTAGCCGGTGAACTCACTGGGGCCCAAAACAGAGCATAAATCCAGCGAAGGACCTTCCGAGTGGCCACCCTGCTCCCATGACGTGTGTTGTGTGAATGTGAATTGTGCATGCATTAAATCATTCTTCCTCTTTTTTCCCTCCTTCTTTCTTTCCCCCCTCCCCCTAGCAATCTCACTGTCCAGCCATCCCTACCCTGGCCAGGTGGAAGATGAGGATGCCATGTAAGGACACTTTCATTTCCTCCAGCGTGTCACTCTTTGGCTCACAGGGATCATAAATGCTTGGGGACGAGGCTGCCAAGTCCCAAAATCAAAGAAGCCAGTGATCAGGACACCGAGACAAATGCCTCGGCTTTAGATAAGATATGCAAACAGTGCACTGCCATTTGCATTCCACTGATACGCTCAGAGTAATGCAGTTTGACTGGTGTATTTACTCCTCTTTGATCGTTTTAAATGAATTTCCTCTGGGTTGGGTTATCGATTACTGGCCCAATATAATATGTGCTTGCTCTCAAGGTGGCTCAGAGGTTAATTCATTCGTCCGAACTTGCCTGGCACTTGCGCTTTAAAGACTGCTGCTGCGCTTCATTTGGAAGCCAAGCTCGGGTAAAAGCATAATTATTTCGCTTGTGCAACTCGGATGAGGCTGGCTCAAAGCCTGGTGAAGAGAGGTGTCTGAGGAGAAGGAGAAAGGTGTGTAGGAGGCAGAAGAAGAGAGTGAGAGAGAGAGAGAGAGAGAGAGAGAGAGAGAGAGAGATAGACATGAAGGTGGGAAAAGGAGAACAGCTGGAAGATAAGAAAAGCACTGGAGCCCCTTTCGAATAGTTTAAAAACAGTGTGCTTTCTCAGGTGTCTGTTGGTTTCTGTTATCCTGAAAGATGACAGACTTCGAGCGGTTCAAAAGCCATTTTCACTCGATTCGATCTTTGCAATGCAACATTGACGGAAGATCCATATATTCTGTGTTAACTGTGATCATTCATATTGATTTGAGATTTTTATGTTTTCTCTACATTGTTTCATCATGATAAAGTGGAAGACAAAGCCCTAAACCACACTGTAACAACAGAAGCCTGTGGTAGTAAGACACATTCTCTGGATGAGTGCACATCTGAACTTCAATTTGTGATGAAGTGCAACAGAGGTTTTCTGTTCATTTTCACTCCTTCCCTCAACCCCAACAGGTTCATGTGTGCTCCCTTAGAAATAAAAGGTGCAGTGGCACTTGCTGTACAGAAATTGGGCCTTAAAAAACAATTTATTATTATTCGTCATTCTTGTTTTCAAGATTGCATGAAAATGTGAATGGTAAGATTGTTCACATCTTGACTTGAGCTCTGTTTTCTTGTTTTTTTTTCTCTTACCTGTGTTGGATGATGTTTGTTTCTCTCGCATTAATGTGCAGAATGTTCACCTCTGGTGAGCGGTGCCTGATTCTGCTCTTTAGATTGATTTTCTCATTTGTTCTGGGTTCTCACCGTGCCTGGCCTTTGGCTGCACAACTGCCCCCGTGGAAGAGCAGTAGTGATGGGCAGCGGCGTGAAGGGAGGGCGGGCATGGGATTAGGTAGGTGAGATCAAAAGAGCTGGCCCTGCAGGTGACTCCTGTAAGAGTCAACATCACGCTGAGATCCTCTCCAGGACTCTTCAGAATCTATCTATCTATCCATCTTCAAGAAAAACATCAACAGCAACTTAATCAGTGAATGGGAGAAAGCATGACAGGTGAAGTAATTCTGTGAAACAGTGTGAAAAAGCACAGGGTCCAGATTGCAATAAGTGCCAACACCTATTGTCCCGTTATCTGTAGCTCTGCAGCCTTTCTTCTTGCTGCTTGGTGTTCATTTCTTCTGAGTAAACACAGTGTGTGTGGGTTTGCGTGGGTATTTATGACTTTGTGGGGACTAAATGAGAGGAATACTGGGAAATTTGTAGAGGTGAGAGAATTTTACGCGATCTCACAAGAAATTATGCTGTTTTCAACCTTCTGAGAAAAATTAAATGAGCAGAAAGATTGCCTTTTGGTCCCTAAGGTTAAAGTTAAGGTTAGTTTTAGGCGTCGTTGTACCTTTACTGAAACACAGTATTACACAAGTCAATGAAATGTCCTCACAAATTAAGTAATACCAATGTGTGTGTGTTTGTTTCCCAAAGGGTGCGTGGCCTGGTCAATGTACTGGTTGCAATTAGTGTCCTCACTGGCTACTCTATCATGACAGCCAGTTTTGTCATCTACGAGGTTCAGGAGCACCACAGCGGCTCCAAGAGGCTCCAGCACATCTCAGGCATCAGTGAGCCCTTCTACTGGACCATCAACTTCTTCTATGACATGGTACTCAACAGTTCAATTACACACAATGGCCAGGCCATTGTTTGTTTATTTGAATAGAATTATTTGTTTGTCTTTTGACCCAGATAATATTATTAACAGCTTTCCGAGCGGTCCGCATCATGCAAGAGCACAGCCGTAAAATCAGTTCAATTCAGGCTTCAATCCAAACTGCTAACAGTGAATGACAGCTAATTCAGGCCACTTAGCACGATTCATTAGCATAATGCTAAATGGTATCCATGTTCCATTCATTATTTATAGTGCTAGCATTGTTCCTTTGTTAATAGACACAAATAATAATAAAGTGTACGGTAATTGAATAGGTTTGATAAAGACATGATGATCACTCTCTCACTCCCTCTCTGCCTCTCTCTTCTCTCTCTCTCTCGTTCTCTCTCTCTCTCTGAATCTCTTCCAGACTCTGTATATGGTTCCCGTGCTTTTCTCTGTGATCGTGGTTGCAATTTTCCAGCTGCCAGCCTTCACCGAGCGCCAGAATCTGGGAGCAGTCACGTTGCTGTTTGTGCTCTTTGGGTCAGTACTGAAGTGTAAAGAAAGGAAGGAACATTTAAGTTTGAAAAGCGTGGGAATATTATAGAATGTCTTGTGCTAAGCAGGTCAAGGTCCTCCTAAATAAGAAAAAACAGATTCTCAAAGATTTGCAGAATTATGAGCATGTGAAATATTGAAGAAGAAGACTATTTGGAGTTTGCAGTTTTAAATGAAATGTCTGTTATTAATGGAGTAGGACCGGTTGCTTGCTGTCAGAAAAAAGGGTATAATCAAGATTGTGGAAAAGAGAAGCCCTGGTCATTCATAGGTGACAACAATAAGGGGATATGTTGTTTAATTTATGTGTTATAATATTAAGGTATTATATGAAGTATACAGCAGAAACTATGTTAAGCATGTTATACTGGGGCTGTGTGCAGTATACACTGTATTACACTGGTGCAACATGTAGTAAACAGGTGGACTATACAATGTACATTACATTATACTGGGGCATCATGCAGTATACAGCATGTCATACTGTTGCACCATGCAGTAGACTGTGTACTATACTGGTGGAGTATACAGAACACAGCATGTTATACTGATGCAGTATACAATATACATTATATTTTACTACCACAGTGTATCATAGCAGGAAAACACAAGAGAAGTAATGACGGTTAATGAGGAGTTTGTCTTAACAAACCTTACAAAGTAGGAAGGACGAAATCCTCTGATAGGAAAACGTTCTGCTGTGAATTGCAAGAGGAATGGGAGCCGCTGCATAAAATCACATAAATATACTGCACTAAAATAGACCGTCATGAAGTGTAAGGAGAAGATGAAGGGGTGTAGCTGAATAAGGGTTGTCTATCAGCATGGGTTATCACATTAAATATTTACACGGATTTCACAAACATTGCGTTAGGTCTTATCTACATTTCCATCCAATTACAAAACTGGAGCTCAAGCCAGAGTATTTTGGAGCTCCTGTCTGATTTTACCCCTGTTAGGAAACAAGGCGTCCTGCTGCATAACGAGAACAGAAACTGCTTACAATAGTCCCGGCAGGCTGTACAGGAGTGCTCTGCCCACTCCGTCACCATGCTAATTGTGTTTTGAGCAGCATCGTAGGGCCCAGTGCTGCTCCTCGGCCTGAGGCAGTGAGGAGGCCTGGGAGGCCTGGGAGGCCCAGCGCCCGGTGAGAACTCAGCACTCTGTCTACCATTCATCAGCCCCAGCGGCCCTCTGATTTCCGGCCCATAAATAACCAGACCGGCGCCGCTGTCTGCTGCCCGCTCTCACCCGGAGCTGCTTAATTGCTTTTGTTCGGCATCCTTGTGCCTGAGAGTAAAAAGTCTCTCCCTCTCTCTCTACCGCACACGCAGTCACACACTCTCACTCGCGCACAGATAAACACTCGCACCCTCGGCTCTCTCTGCTCTGTGTTTAAGCACATCTTCTTCCTTGACCCCCTCCACCCCAATCACCGAGAGTAATGAATAAAAAAGCAGATCATTTTGTAGAGCAGAAAAGGCGAGAAAAAGCCTCACCGTGAGAGAGCAGATGAAGTCATTTATCTTCCGCTCGCTTAGCTCAGCTTGTGCACATTTCTTCCTCTGCTTTTTTCTTTTTTTTCTTTTTTAACGCCTCATCTTAGTCGTGGTCTGAGTGGACATTTCTCCTCGGTTCTTTTCCTCTGCGTAAGCTGCTTTGTATTTACCCGTCCCCCTCTCCTCGCCTTTGTTAATTCCTCGGCTCGTTTACAGGTTTGCAAGCTTCCCCTGGATGTACCTCGTATCAACCGTGTTCAAGGATGCAGAGATGGCTTTCATCAGCTACGTCTGCATCAACCTCTTCGTCAGCGTGAACACCATCATCTCCACTGCGATAGTCTACTTCCTGGGGCAGCTTCACCAGAACGATATGGTGAGTTTGGGCCAGAGAGTGCAGCTTAACCTTCTGAACTGCAGGCTTATTATTACTGTATCAACCTAAAGGTCTACCCTACATGCCCAAAAATATCCAGGCAGCCCTTCTAATTAGTGAATTCATGCCTGATATTGACATTCATTTGCACACACATAGCTTGTATGACCTCCTTAGAGAAGTCTAAGGTCACCACGCCCAGTGCCAAAAGTCAGCGGAAGGCTGATACGGCAGCAAAGTGCAACAAAATTCTTAGTAACAGCCTTGATTTTGGGAGAAATGTTAGATGGCAGGTGCCTACAAATGTTTTAACACATAGCACATAACCAGAGGGGAACCCTCAGGGCCTTTCAGAAGCAGGCCGACTCCTGGGAACTAAAAATACATGTCTACAATTTTTATTCGTTATTCATATTTGCATTTTTAGCAAGTACTGTGGTAATCTGAGGTTATGACTGTGTTTTGGTTAGGGCATCATATGCTGAGCTGAATTGCAAACATAGTTAGGAAGTAATGTGGAATCAAATTATAGTGATTTTCAAAGGGTGGGACCAATTTCCTGAGGGAAAATATCACACTCTGTTATAAGCAGAAGCCCAACCAATGCTGTCAGTCATACAGTAAAGAGTGCCGCTCATACAAGGTCAGGTGTGTTAATATATGTGTTAAAAGAATCAAATTAAATACTGAATGTTATTTTCACAATGGAGAATTCCATGCTTATTGTAGACCAACCAAAGTTCTTGTGCGAGGTCATATGAAAAAAAAATTACATTCCAGTAGGTGTGCCAGCAGAAATTTGCTTTACACACTGGTGTGTTCATTTTCCTTTCCCCCCCCATGATTTGTGTTTACAACCTAAGCCACAAACCTAATTCTAATCAGCACCATTCACCGCTGCTTACTAACGCAGTCATGAGGGAAGCTGAAGTGCATTTCCAGCCTCAGTTTTGTGGCTGAAATGGAGAAAAATTTTAAATGGTTAAGGAAATTCAGATAACTCAATATTGACCAATGTAATTTAGAAGCTATGATGGAGATTTCAATCATATACATCAAAGGTTTTAGTGACACATTTCTTTACCGATGGACCTGATTCTCAATACTTGGTTTGGTTTGTCACATTTTCTAAACTAGAATCTCAGTGTTTTATTGATAAAAATGTTTATAAGGTCACTGAGGGTGGGCTCATAAGTCCTTCCTCCTTCTTGTCAAGCTTTCATGCTTCCCATGCGAAAGGTTAAGTCTAGGTATATGTTTTTACATGTAATTGATTCCCGATTCCCCAGTTCAGCCTATACTCCTATGTCACATTTAAGTAGGTGGACGATTGCGGTCAGGGTCTCTACATGCAGAATACACCCTGAGGCAATTCATATTCTTGTGGACGTAGTAGTTACTGCAGTATGTGACCTTTTGGTGAACTCAAATAACTTTTACATGAATAAAACAGAAAAAAGAAAAGTGTGGGTTCAAATGAAAGTGCACAGCAAATGCACCTGACAAGTCAGATTGCAGTCATATTCACCAGTTCAAAATAAAAGTGACCTTATCCGTTCTGTTTTTGTGTCCTTTTTTAAATCCTTACAGAACATCCAGGCCGTGTACCAGACCCTGAGCTACGTGTTCCTGATCTTCCCCCAGTTCAGTTTTGGGAACGGGTTGATGGAGCTGGCCAGGGTGGACATGCAGGTCCAGGTGCTAGGCGTGTTCGGAGTGGACGCCTATAAGAACCCCTTCAGCATGGATGTCCTGGGCTGGATGTTCGCCTCCCTGTTCCTGCAGGGTTTAATTTGCTTCACTCTGAGGCTGCTGCTCAACAAGTGGCTCCTCCGGAAACTTAGGTAAGGCCTCAGCCATTGAGGGTTTGTGGGCCTGAGTGGAATTGAAGTTGGAAATAAACTTTAATAAAGTGTCACTGCGTGATATTACATCGATAAAAAACGTAAAAATTTAAAAAGAGAAATGCGCTGTTATTGCAAAACCGTTTTGGGACAGTAAAAATACAGAATGATGGCCGTACTTCATAAGGAATAGAACGGGCCGCTGGTTATTGAGCTTGGCTAGGGCAGCTATGGCATAAAGTACAGAAAAGTGCCTGGCTTTAAAACTGTGAAGAATAATTGTCCAGCTTCTCTGAAGATGTGGAAGTCAATATATATTGCAAGCAGGAATCATTTTCTTTGTGCTACTATAAATCATTCTGCAATTAAATGGAATTAAATGGTTTTATCACTGGAGATTTGTTCTGTTTACACCTTCATGCCTCTCACATTCATTTCTTGTATGCCTGTCCCTGACCAGGCGGCTCTTCTGCCGGAGAAAGCCAGCTCCTCAGACAGGAAGCTGGAACGAGGATGAGGATGTCTCGGCGGAGCGCCAGCGTGTGGACAGCGGTGCCGCCGGTTCGGATTTGCTGCAGGTCAGCCAGCTCACCAAAGTCTACCAGCACCTGAGCCGGAAAGTACACGCCGTGAAGAAGCTGTCTTTCGGCATACCAGCGGGAGAGGTGAGTCCTTACATAAACCACAAATGATGTGAATATTTGTTGCAGTAATTCCTGAGCTCTGAGATTAGATGATTATAACAATTATGTTTCGATATGAGTGCCCAGACATACTTTCTGTATAATTAGTGATACTTGGAAACTATTATGAAGTCCCTTACCAGCATATTTTGTCGGATGTTAAACATCTTGTTTAAACGTGCATGCTGATCCAGTATCAACATTTTACTTTTGTTTTTTCTAGTGCTTTGGATTGCTGGGTGTCAATGGAGCAGGAAAGACCACCACGTTCAAGATGCTGACTGGAGATGTCAGTCCTACACGTGGCTCTGCACAAGTCCGCGACTGGGATGGGTAACCATTTCCCCTCATTTTAACTCCACCACTAGTTTCTAATGAGAGATGCTAGCACCGCTGTTCAGACCCGTTTCAACTAAATCTGCTTGTATCATGCTTTCAGGCGATTGGTTGACATGATAGACTGCAGGACAGAGGGCATAAACATCGGTTACTGCCCTCAAGTGGATGCACTGGATGACTTACTGACTGGAGAGGAACATTTGTACTTCTATGCTCGTATCAGGGGAATCTCCAAGAGGGAGATTGATGGGGTGAGGTGGCTTCTTTGTCTTTGGTCATTAGTTCGAACAATGGCCGATGGTCCTCGAGCCAGACTCAAAGTCACCTGAAAATGACCATGGAGTCCGGTGATATTTACCAGATATTGGTACCTGTGATTAATATCAATGTTGATTGGGATGTACAATGAAAAACACACACTTACTGATGTAGACATCACTTTTGAAAGCTGGGCTTTCATAAATGAGATGTTTGAATATAAAGAATCATCACATGGTAAAAAATATTTATAATATTAAAATGGTATTCCAGGAACTTTTAGCTAAACGTTATTCATACTGGAAACTGTCACTTGAATACCTTATTAATTTGTTCAAACACAAAAGTAAATCATAAAACTTTGGAGTTATTTGTATTATGATCATTTACAGTTCACATAATCAATTCAATCACTGAATAATTGTAAACTGCAGTTTGTTGGTAGTGTTGCATTCAAATATTTATTTTTGTTGTTGCATTCTATCTCTCTCTCTCTCTCTCTCTCTCTCTCTGTCTCTCTCTTTGTGTCTCTCTCCCTCTCTCTCTATTTACCTTTAACCTGACATGTTAATTACCCTCATTTTGTTGAACTGCTACATCACAAATTATTGAACTTGAGTTCTCCATTAGTAACTCGGTCCATATATAAAGGATAGTAGAAAAAATAATTCTGTGTAATATCAATACATTACAATATTATACACTGTGTATAACATATTGGAACCACATTACATTGATCTAGCAGCACCAAGTATTGACATTCATTAATGAAATATTATTTCATAATTGTTTTATGTATTTAATATTATTTAATTTTGGCATGTACATCTACACTCATAACACTACTAAAAACACTGCATACACTCTGCACAAAATGGCCTAAAATACTGTCCTTCCCTTCTGGAAAGGAAGTCAGAGTTGTCAAGCTGCCTACAGTAAATTACAGTGATATATCAGGGCCCAATATTGTGGCCCTCTGTTGCAATTCCCACGGCTAACATTCACATTTTGGTGGTAAACTTGGACATTTCGGTTTTATGTGCTGAGAGCTGCAGTGTATCAGATGATGAGGCTCATCAAGTAATGGTCAAGACTTTCGTTTGATTCAAATCATGTTAATTATAAGAAAAAAATAGTGCTGGGAAATGAGCACTTGAAAGGATACTAAATTAGTCATTATTTTTACGCTATTTATATTTATACGCTCTTGTCTGGATTGTTAATTCACAGAAATATATACACC
This sequence comes from Rhabdalestes septentrionalis, assembly GCA_037832545.1. Classification (NCBI taxonomy): domain Eukaryota; kingdom Metazoa; phylum Chordata; class Actinopteri; order Characiformes; family Alestidae; genus Rhabdalestes; species Rhabdalestes septentrionalis. The sequence goes on along the minus strand of JBBMFX010000002.1, from coordinate 1,608,568 downwards.
AAGGATTTTTCTTTTGAAATTTGATTTTATATACGCAACCTGCAGGGTACTGACTTAATTCCACATACATCTAAATATAAGGCGGGGCTGGACCCTTTGTTGCCCTTTGCCTCAGTCTCAGAGTAGATGAAGCTTGGTATGAGCAGAGTATTGAATTTGACAGGCCAGGGCTGGCGCTTCTCCATATTGATTTGAGAGGAAGCTAATTAATCTTCCATTCTCACAGGATTATTGGGAAGGGGCAGTTCTGGAAAACCTGCCTCAGGCCACTTTAGAGAAATCTTCATTAGCTATAAACAAGCCGACGAGACAGCGTTTCTTAAGGATTTATCATGAAGCTGCTGATTAAGGCAAAATCTGAGGAGGAATGAATGAGTGAAGCAGAGATGTGCATCTTTGGGAGATCTGCCACTGAAATCTTTGATCCTGGAGGAAAAAGAATAATTAAATGTATCAAATTTTACAAGAAAAACATTCATAAGAAAAAACTCACTAGGCACTTTATAAAGTCCAGCTACTTTAGAGGTCCACAGTATGGGTGTACAATTATAGACAGTAGTCCATCTGTTGTTACACCACCTTCCCTCCTCAAATTTATACATCACTGGTCAGGATCATTTGATGTTTTCCATATATGGGAGGTGGGCCATTATCAACTCAGCAGTAGCAGCATGTTAGGAGCATGAGAGTGGTCCACCACCTAAAAACCACCAAGAGTGACTGTTTGATGAAAATCTGACCACCGATGTCACTTTTCCACTGGTGCATGGAACCGTGCTGTACTGCAAACAAACATTTTTCCATTAAGAATAAAGCGACCAGCACCTGAGCCATACCTGTGCTACTCGGAAGGCTGACTGCATCACTGCTTTCTGATTGGTTGAAATGTTGTCATCATAACATTGGAAGTAGGCTCATGCTATTTGCTGTCCACACAAAAAAAACAATCATAGATTCAAACTAACAGTTGAGAAGCTGATGAAGTACAAGCTGTATTGTCTGTCTGATATTTAAAACCAATGCGTGCTACAACGTCTCTGCCATTGCTGTATGGACCCTGTAAGTCTATGGAAATGCGCCTTATGTTTGAAAGTGACTGGTGTCTGCGTCCTGAATGGCTATTGTTTATTTTATTATTTAAATGTTCACTTATATGTTCTTGACCCATTCCCTAATATTTTAGTCCTCACTACAGCTGTAACTGAGACTGTTGGATTGACTTTAAATACAGCCTGAGCTTGGCCTGCACCACAAGTTTTTGGTCTGAAATTAGCCAGTCCCCAACAAAATTGTTAATTGTTAAAAGTGTTAAAGAAAACCTGATAGCATAGCAGCAGTTACAATAGTGACAATCGTGAGACATTAACACACGTGCATGTCTCAACACTGCAACAAATATTTCAAGCTCCAGTCTGTCCAGTGCTCTACCCTGCTCAGTGTTTTGATCTGTGCAGTCTAAGTTTTCCATAGTGATCATAAAGTGATAGGCATATGTTATGACAGTACTTCATATGGCCATTAGTGACACTCTGCACTGTTATGGCTTTTATCATTTTAATGTGTCTCACTGCTTCACAGTGATATAAGTAATGGCGTCTATTTAAACCCCTTGCTTAGAACAGCACACAGCCTACTAAGACTAATGGAAACAGTGAACAGTTTCAGAGCCTTTTAGAAGGTGAGTCATATCCAGGAACAGAGACGGGAGACGAAGGAGTCGAAATGAGGACGTGGTAGCTGTTGTAGCCTTTCTTTCGGCCGTTATGTCACCAGTGAAGTGACATAAATTGTTCAGAAATGGAAATCCGAAGCCTTAATGAGTGTGTTAATAAACCGTTAAGAGCTTTAAGGAAAAAAAGAAAGATTTGTAAGCTATATCAGTCATCGCTTACTGTCGCCACGGCCTTGGTGTGTCTGAAGCTTGGCCCATTAGCGCAGATTAGTGAAAGATTCAAGACAAGCACTCTCAAAATCCCAACAACCTGAGGGAAACCCAGTTTGTTTCAACAGGGAGAGCCAGGGGACGTTTTAAACGCACTGAATTTAGAGCACCTTCTGGTTCGTCACAGGTCCACAGTGAGATGTTTACATTCAAAGAGTGGCTGGTTAGTTCTTTTGATGTTGGAATCCGGTTAATTAAATGGATGCAGGATGCATGACGTGCTTTGTGCGTTAGGCCAGATGTCAACAGGCATTTAATCACAACACTGTTCAGGGCGACTCATTATGGTGCAAAGACCACATGCTCAACATTCTAGACCAAGTGGTAAAGGGGCAGTTAGAGCTTCATTAAACTGAAACAGAAACGAATGGGAACCTTTGATAAAGTCTTGGAAGTGTGAAAATGAAGAAGAAGTGAAATGGTCCAGAACTTGTGAAAACAGTGTGAAACTCTTTCTCACCAAGTAAAACAAGGAGGTGGTTTCGGTGTGCAGTATGTTGGGGCAGTACTTAGCTAGAGGAGACCTCAGTGGTGCCACTAGCAGTCCTGCATTTCAAACCCACAACTTTCACAGGGGCAACTCCCTAACTACCAGACCACCAGCCAATATGGTGGTTCTTAAATCAAATTTGTGGGTCAATTGGCAAAAGTTGTCTCCACTATCTTTTCTCAGCTGACCAAATATTTTTTTTTGTGTGTGTGTGTTTGTGCTGTGCAGGTTGTGAACTACTTGCTGAAGAAACTGGAGCTGAACTACCACAGGCGCATCATCAGTGAGCTCTACAGCTGTGGAACACGCCGCAAGCTGTCTACCGCTCTGGCTCTCATCGGACAGCCTCAGATCCTGCTGCTGGTGAGGCTAACTGCCTCCTCCACTCGTCTCGATGCTGCAGTTTACAGTTTAGAGTAGAATTTCTTTATTCAGCACTTCTCCTGCATCTTTCTATCTGCTCATGTTTGCCCTCCTGTCAGCAGTTCCATGTGCTGCTACTTTAAAAATGTATTGCTTTCAGCAGACAGGGAAATTTACAGCAGCTTTTAGCCACTTTACACTGCATTGGGTTATATCCAGAGCTGATCCCTATGACACTCTTGCTCTGCGCAGTACAGAAACACTGATATGCTCATTGTCTGCCAGAACTTTGGGAAATGCTTACCTGTTTTTTCTGCCCTCCAAACACATCAGGACGAACCCAGCTCAGGAATGGACCCCCGCTCCAAAAGGCATCTCTGGAAGATCATCTCAGAGGAAGTGATGGGGAAATGTGCTGTTGTTCTGACATCTCATAGGTAAGACCATTAATTTAAGGCAGGAAATAATTATCGATAATATTAATTTCTGTGTTTGCTTAATCTATTAACCCTTATTTGATGAATCATGAAAATGAACCTTCACTAGGTGTAGTTTCTTCTCATTTTGCCAGATTAGGATCCTCTGGTGCCACTGGGTATTTGAGTTACAGTCCCATAAATTCCACAAGCAAAACACTCCACTACACACAAATTACCCATTGATTATTACCTAAAATCTTGCAACAGCTTTTCTGGGGACCTGACAAAGGATATAAAGGGACCTGGCAAGTGATTTTCAGATAAGGCTTTACTATGGTTAGCCAGAGATGTAAATAGGAAAGCTTTAGCTGAGTCGTGAATATCATAAAAGTCCAAATGCATAGTTGATCAGAAAGCAAGTGTTCATTCATTTTGTACCACACTTTTGGGATAGAGGCGGTATGGTGGCGCAGGGGTTAGCTCTGTTGCCTCACAGCAAGAAGGTCCTGGGTTCGTCTCCTGGGTCGGGCGCAGGGTATTTGTGTGTGGGGTGTGTGTTCTCCCTGTGACCGCGTGGGTTTCCTCCCACCACCAAAAACTTGTGTGATTGGGGATAGGCTGATTGGGCACACTTAATTGCCCCTATGTGTGTGAGTGTGTGGCCCTACGATGTGCTGGGTACTGTCCAGGGTGTACCCCACCTTCGGCCGTAGCAGCTGGGATAGGCTCTTTTTTGGGTATAACCCATTTTGTTGTATTCACTTTTAGCATGGAGGAGTGTGAGGCCTTGTGTACTCGTCTGGCTATAATGGTGCAAGGCCAGTTCAGATGCCTGGGCTCTCTACAGCACATCAAGAACAGGTCAGTGACCTCCCTCTCTGCCTCCACAAACCTATTAGTTCCCACTTTTCCCTCTACCTGTCCTCATACTTCTTCTCCACACCACTTCAAACCTTTCCTCAGTCAAACCTCCCTTGCAGTCACTAGTTTGCTTTGTCTGGAGAGGTAGCACTAACTCATGTTGACCCAACAGGTTTGGCAGTGGCTTTACTGTGAAGATGTACCTGACTAGAGCCTCCACTGATGTAGACACAATCACCAGGTTCATGGAGGAGCATTTTCCCAGCACTTACTTGAAGGTAAAAGCACTTAATATCCACAGGGCTGATGAGTTCACTTTTAAGACTTTCCTTACAAATCAGAAAGCTCCCTGTTCTTGCTGTGGGAGCATTTAAAGGCCGCCCTGCTGAGTGTTTTTCCGCTTGGCAAAGGTAAGCATTTGTAGCTGTGAGTCAATGACCCTGCGCTGCATTATCTGTTAGGAAACTTTAATTGGTTGTTGAGAGCAGGTGTCTCAGTCTCAGTCCTGGGGGCTCTATGCACTGCAAATTCTGTGTTTGCCCAGTTTGCCATAGCTAATTTGGCTCCTGAAAGGCACTGTAATTACATCTGTGAAAGTTTTTTAGTAATCCAGGTCATTAAAATAGCTGGTATCAGTAGTCAAGGCAACGGAACTTGTGATGGCTGTTCTGAGCGGATTCATCGGATCAAACAGATGGTGGAAACTTATTGGCCCAATCTATTGTGTTACATATGAGAAAACAGATAATGGTGCTTGATGTAATTGTTTGGCCAAAATTCCTATTCATTGAGTACCCCCATACAATCATCCATGAACATTTCCTCTGTAGTTTTACACTGAAGATACAAGGCAACAGTGGCAAAAGCCATCTTGAGAGATGGGGACTTGATTCAGCAAGTCACACTTAAGTCACCTTTTGGTTGACTTGACCTGCCTTAATCTGACTGCTGACTCAAAACTGAAAACTCTCAAAATGTCAGCCAGAGGAAGAAAAAAAAGCCCTAACAGAACAGATTAATTTGGAAACTATTTGCATTTATCAGCCAGTTTTGATATGGCCATGTGTAGTCCCAACCCGGTCTCACAGGTTTTTGTGAAGCCATCATTAATTAATGTGCTGCAATCACATTTGGGCCCTTTTTTCATGAGCCTTATCTTTTTTGTTTGCAAAGCATCATCCTAGCTTAAAAAAAGGCATAAGGTGTGATTGCAGCACATTTTTGAATAGATTTTATGTCGTGAAGTCTTTACAGAAACTCGTGAGATTGGGTATGTAGTCCTTACTGCAAAGCCATTCTCCTGCTGTTTGTAGAGGTATCAGATTTGAATCAGCTACAAAACTATTTATCACAGGTATTTCCTTCAGTCTGGTAAAGAAAACAAGGCACTACATGCAGTAAATGCAAAGTATAAAGAAATATGTTGAACATGTTATGGCTAGCTAGCATGTATTTTAACAGTAAGCATGCTAGCTAGTAGATTAGCTAATCGCTTAACTATTTGTAAGTCTATGAATCACAATGAAAATAAGTCAAATTTAGGTCAGCTTATATGTTAGTTTGCTAGCATACTTAAACAGCAGAGATCATGTTAATTTGCTTCTTTCCTTTCAAGTTTATTTGCCTATTTCCTTCATATATTGCATTTACAGATGTGAAGTTAAGGCTGCGGTTCTTCATGTTTTTCTATAAAGAAAGTTTATTTACTGCCATGTTTTGCCCATCAATAACCTGCATTTGATAACAAGTCTAAGCTAAAACTCTATTTAAAAGCCAAAACTGGACCCAAGAAACTCGAGCGTTAGGTAGGCTCTCCTGTGCACATGACTGTGTAACAGTGTGCCACAGAGCTGATCAAGCTCAAAAAGGGGGTTCATAATTAGACAATTATATGATGCTTCGGATCTAGAGCTGGGATATACATCTAGGTTTGTAGATGTCACGACTTGTCGGCCAGTATGGTGCCTGTTATACTTGTACTGTGGTGCTTCAATATGACATGCTATTTTTTAAACATTTGTGCAGGATCATCATTCGTCTATGGTGGAATACCATGTTCCTGTGGCCCCTGGCGGTGTGGCTGACATCTTTGACCAACTAGAGGCGAACAAAGCAGAGCTGCAGATCAAACACTTCTCAGTCAGTCAGACCACGCTGGATGAGGTGAGAACTGGGAGAGAGGTGGTGGGAGCTAGATAGAAGAATAGGCAATGAATGTTGAAGCAAATGAGAAAAGATAGGATGGAGAGGGGGATATTAGCGGGTGAACAAGTGACTGATGGAGAGATGGATGGATGAATTGGGTATGGGAGAGAAGAGAAGAGTGAGCGGCCTGGAGGCATCCGCGCCGATTCATGTATTCTTGCCTGCTAGATAGACAGAGATAGATAGAGAGAGAGAGAGAGAGAGAGAGAGAGAGAGAGAGAGAGAGAGAGAGAGAGAGAGAGAGAGAGAGA
>JBBMFX010000002.1:1547967-1564388 GCA_037832545.1 Rhabdalestes septentrionalis | reverse complement strand
GTGTGTGTGTGTGTGTGTGTGTGTGTGTGTGTGTGTGTGTGTGTGTGTGTGTGTGTGTGTGTGTGTGTGTTTGTCTCAGGCAGGCAGACAGAGCAATGCACAGTGGCACATTGTAGTTTATCAATAAAAAAAAAAAGACTCTGCCATGTCTGAATACTTTGATTGACTGAGCCATGGCATTCTCTACGTCAGTGTTGATCTTCTGTCAGTTCTTCCAATGCCAGGATGAGTGTCTCTTGACATTTACTGTCTCAATTCCTCCACAGAATGCAATCTACTAGAGAATCTACTAAATGACAGGCTTCCAGTAAAGCCAGCTGTAAGAGTAAAACTTTTCTAAGAATATCGTTTTTTTTTTCTTGCTCTTAGAAGAAACTAAGTTGCCATATGAGTGTTAAGATTTGATGTGATTTTTCCCTCTTCAGTGTCACTTTAGATAAGCTTAGCTGAAATGCACCAGATAAGGATGGGGCTCTAAAAAAAATCAAACAGAATTGGAATGCATTTTTCTTCCTTAATGTGATGCAATTCTGGATATTAGAAAAATAGGATATTCAGGCAGGAAATAATTGTGTGTGGTTCAATATTTAATTGGATCTTGGTGTGTGTGTGTGTGTGTGTGTGTGTGTGTGTGTGTGTGTGTGCTCATCAGCTGATGCCTCACAGCATTGAAGAAAACTTTGGAAAACACAGCAGACCCTTGAATTACCTAATTTTTGTTAACATGAACAGCAGTTACCAGAACAAACAGGCATAAATAGCCGACAACTGCTCCAAAACAACCAAGTGAAAATAAGAGTGTAAAACCATTCAAGGTGATAGAAAATTGGAGGGTTATCTGGTTATGCCATGAAATCATTAGTTAATGTAATTTTTCCTGCCGGTTGCAAAATGACAAACATTTGAGGGTGGTCATAGTGGGGGATGATGGAGAAACAGGAATTTTGTCTTTTTAACCAGTAAGACATTTGCTGTTTGTGCTTAATATGATTAAGGACTTTAAACTCAAAGTAAAAAGGTCCTGTCAGGTTGGCTTTAAAGGCTTTGTTGACACTGTGGAAAAGCAATACAGGGATGTCGGCATTCAGAGTTAAGCTTTAAATACACCCTCTCCCAGCCTGTGGCGAAGATCTCTGCTCAGACTGGGCTTGCTGGCTCCCCCAGGCACCGGCTCAGCTATAGCCCCCTGAAATGCCACCACAGTGAGCATGTCACTGTGTCCTGTCCATCCGCATTAGCTCCCTCACCTGACTCCAGGCGAAGTGTGTGTGTGTTTGTGTGTGAGTGTACTTTTTGTGTGCAAGTGAGGCCTAAGAAAGGTCTCCTTCAGCTTCTGCACCTTCCTTTCACCACCCTTACATGAGGGAATGGGGTTATGTAGGTCAGTGTGTGCTCAAGGGTAAAATCTGATCTTAAAGTTACAATTAAAAGACAGAACATGAACGTTCCTCACATGTCTGTTTTCAAGACGCATCTCCCGAGGCCATCCGAAGAATGGCAGCGCTCCTTTAGAGCGAGGAAAAGAGAAAACATTCACTACAAGCCGCTCTCAAAGAAATCTGCTGTCTCCTCTCCATTAAACCTGTCATGTCCCAGATTCCATAGAAACGGCAAATAGATGGCAAATATAATTGCTGTTCTTGTGAAACGCTTTTTGACTTTAAAGCACTTTTTTGCTTATAGGACGTCGTTTCATCTTCCACCGCAAAACACAAACGCGATTAAAACATGAAGTGCCGTGGAGACATCTTACTATATGTCTGCATAAGAGGTTATTTGTTGTGATATTATTGTAGGAAAGATGACGCATCTGTTTTTAGAACTCAATAAGTTTTTTTTTTTTCACATCAAAAAAGCATTGAAACCTCAATGGCTGTTTTGAACATTATTAAATAATGTTATCATTAAAAAAACCCAAATGTTTGTTTCTCTAGGGCATCAAAGATCTCTACAGTGCCCACTAGGACTTGCAGTGTGAGTAAAATTATGTTAAAACAGTAATCTGAGATAGATAGATAGATAGATAGATAGATAGAGAGAGATATGTGTGTATGTGTGTGTGTGTGTGTGTGTAATCTCAATTGATTAAGTGCTTGTCTGACTGTGTGAGGAGCTGACCCTCATTCTTAATGTTTGGTGGTGGCCTTGTATGTAGGATACTCGCCTCCAGCACTGGGTTCCTGATCAAGACCCTTAAACCCAAGATGCTCCAGGGACACTGCCCCCTGTAGTTAGGGAATGGAAGTTGCTTCAAGAGAAAGTGTCCACTAAATGCCATAAATATATGTAACATACGTTTCCTGAAGTTATCATCATTTATTTATTTATTTTTCCTAGGCCACTCTACAATTTCCTGCTCCCTCAGATGGTCTCCAAGTTGTTTGCTCCTCAGTCCCTAATCCATAATGTAATGCTTGGTTAAAGCATTAACCCCAAGGTGCTTTGCTTTGTCTATAGCCAGTTACCCCTTGATTTGTCCCACTGATTCCCAGGGCACAGATAATGCGCTTCAGCTAAGGCAAGCATGCTCTCTACACTGTGCTGACTCGGAGCAATCTCTTGCCCTTAGTGTGTAGAAAGCCATTGGAATCCTATAATTCTAATTTTAGGTTTGGGCCTTGATGACAAGGACATCAGAGATGGAGCGCTCCCCCCAGGCTAATTAATCCCACTCAGGATGGCGTCAATCAATGGAGCAATGATTCTTCCTATAATTCACCATATATTAAGTTCAGACCAAACTCCCCACAGCAGTCCTTTCAAGGTGTGTGTGTGTGTGTGTGTGTGTGTGTGTGTGTGTGTGTGTGTGTGTGTGTGTGTGTGTGTGTGTGTGTGTGTGTGTTACATTTCAGGCACCCATCCTTTCTGTCCAAACCTCTTCTACTAATCCTACCCACTCACTCCAACATCTCAACATGGGAATGCCACTTGTTAAGATCCAGTCGTGCATCTTAACATGGGTTTTATAGATTTTTAAGTGCCAATCACAAGGCGGGATGGTCCTGGGAGGTCCTGAGCACTTAGAACATGATGGAAATGCCAGGAAGAGCACATTTGTTCATTAGTTTCAGCACTCCGTTTTGTCTGTTGGCCAGTTTGCATTTTCTATTGAATGTCTTTTGTACACCTGGGACCTTTTAGTAAGGGTAGTCTGTCAAATAGTTTATAGGCTGTCCTCCTCTGTTATATAATATCTAAATAATGCAGAAAGATGTCTGTTCTTTGCTAGGGCTTGTTGTCAAAGTATAGATTTGCTTGTCTTGATTGTCTGTCTGTTTTCACCTCCCACACTGCACCCTCGCCAACCCTATTGCTTTTCACGAATGTTTTTAGCACTAGCTGACTAAAATGAAACCTTAATGAGAATCACTCATTAAAAACTAACTAAACAACTTTTGGTAATAAAACTGTTTCACTGAAAATGTGTGGATTTGTGAGCTCCAACTGGTGTGTTCATGGGTGTTTCTTGTCTTTAAAAGTGACCCCCGCTTAAGGAGTAGCATCAGAACTCGCAATGTTAACAGAGTCTCTCTGGAATTCAGATGAAAATGCCTGTAGGGAAAATGTTGTTTTCCTAATTTTACAACTCTGCTGAACCATCAGGACACTTTAGCTGCACAGAAAATGCTGATAATTTTCCTCAAATGGTTTGTCACACTCTGGGAAATGCACAACACACATAGTAGGGATGTGCTCCTCTCTTACCGAAGGATGTCTAAATGCTCCATAATGAACCAGTGTTTTAACAGCAAAGGAGAATAAAAGAGGACATGTTTTTTTGGTTGTGTTTTTTCTAAAGAAATGTGAATTTAAAAAAATTATAATTCCACGGTACAACTCTGGTCTTAGTTCTCTTTCCCAATAGTGCGATATCACCTCGGAAGCATCATCACAGGCTACTCAGTTTTCACTGATATCTGATTACATTGCTCTTATCGTCAGCTCTATTCACCAGGAAACATAAGCTGCTGAGGTACAGAAATTTAATTTTATTATTTTTTAATGTGCCTCAGTGTTTCTGGACAAAAGTCACTGTTGGCTTAATATGAGAGGCAATTCTTCCATAAACTGATACATTTCTAGAGTCTGCATAAGCTTAACCAAAACTTGGGTGATGAAGCATTTGCATAGAAAATCTCATTTCTTGTAACATTTTCAAAGCCATTCTCTTTTGTTATTGGCAGACATGTAGAACCAGAGAAAATATCTAATGGCACATACTGTTGACTAGCAATTGCAGGCATTTCATGAAACTTCACTGATTTTGTTTTATTTTATAAGCAATACAGAATGGTGTGGTAATAGATGACAAATGCCAACCATAGTGCTTACAACCAAATCATCATATTTGATACCTCAACTGGGATGTATAGGCCTTAGGGTATCCAAAACTCTTCTTATATACCAGGGGTCCCCAAACCAGTCCAGATAGTGCCACTGTGGGTGCAGGTTTTTGTTCCAACCAAAAAGGAGCCACACCTGAGTAACTGAAAATTTCAGAGGTGGAATCAGGTGAGCCTCCTGCTTGGTTGGAAGGAAAACCTGCACCCTCAGCGGCCCTATCTGGACCGGTTTGGGGACTCCTGCAATATACAGTCTAATTGGATTTTACCAACTGGGAACACACACTGCCCTCTGGGAAAAGATCAAGTCACACACCAAATCCTAGAGCAAGGATGTAAAAAGATGTAAAGATGTGTTTTTGTGTGTGAGACGTACGTGTAAAAGAGGCTTACCGTTTTTACATATGGGACAGCACTGCTCTGGCTCATACACCGGGTTGACGCACTCTGGAACTGCACAGTCGGCCACCACACAATGCACTTCACTGTTGGGCTCACAGCGACACCACTCGCAGGGTGAGGGCTGCAGGCAAACCGACAGCAAGAACAGCGTGAGAAACATTTCCAGCTTTCCAGCCTTGATCAAAGAAGAAAGTGAATGGGCTTTACTCCTGACTGTAAAGAGACTGGAAAATTAATCTCTCTTAATGGCTCCTAAACTATGTTTTGCCCATGTTGAAGGTATGCATAATTAATTGCTAGTGATTATCAACACATTGGTCCTTGCGCAATACCACAAAACTTCTTTTTTTGGTTCCAGTATATTAACTTGAATATCAGATTCTGAAAGTTACTTTTGATGTCTTATTTTAAGTTCGAAGTCATTGTTGATTTAAATAAGACAAATATTGACAAATATTCTGGTAAAAATGGATTTTTAATAAATGCCAAAATGCATGAAAAGTTATATCAGTACATCAATTCAATCAGGTCAGTTATATCTTTTGCTCTGTGGGAGTTTTGCAGTCAGTTGTGTGGGCTGTAATAGGCCAGGGGTGAAGAACACTCGCCCTCAAAGAAGATGGTAAAATATTTTGCGTAATATCACATTACTACACAACAACTGAGGTTTGATTCTCTGCCTGAGGAAGCACAGCACACTACACACTACACTAATGAGTCCTTAGGCAAGACTCCTATCACCATTTATCTGTCTGTATCATGATTAAAACTTTGCTCTGAAAAAATGCATCTTCTAAATGAATCAATGTAAAAATGTTGAATATCAAGTGAATATCTATGATCCTTTTTTAATGAGTAGCTCGGACTGGCCCTGCCTTACATGATATAAGCTTGTGCTTTATAATGTAAAGTGATGGACTTATTATGAGACCTAACCTGCGTCCTGGAGTCCACTGCCCTGAACATAGTATTTTCCCTTCTCCGACATGCATAATTATACTAATCATTAGGAGTCCCTTTTGAGTTGTAGTGATTGGGGAAGACACTATAAAAGGTTACTGACAAAATATGTGAGATGTTGTCAGTTTAATTCAGCTCTAATTTGCCAGTGAATAAACAAACAAATATAACCAAGCAAGCCACGTTGTTTGAACATGCTATTAAAATCCTGGACACACATGATCCTCATTGGGTTTCAGAGCTTGTTTACTTGTTGCTGTTACAAACTCTCAGCCCATTTATTTAAACAAGCCTCTATTGGGGGAGCTGCAACTTTGTCAAATCTGCAATCTGTGCTGTTTGCCGGGCATGTGGCTTATTGATGTTGTGTTGTGTGCAATACTTGGTTGTAAAATACAGTTGTTGTTTTTTTCCCACCCAGAGATTCATAAGCTTTCAGGCGTGCACATTTTGCCTGTCTGCTGCATCTAAGTGATAATTGCTTGTTCAGATACAAGCTTGGTGTCCCAAGGAAGCCTTAATTCATCAGGCAGAACAGAGTACAGACTCTGCCTGTATAAAACGGTGCAGCAAAATCATGGCTACAGGTCTGTTGGTGCTCAATACCATGTAGATAATTGCAGAAATAATTAAGCTCATCGGGCCAGTTTGACATAGTTAAACATGGGCGCTGTCTGATGACCTTTCCGGTCTGAAGAGTGCATCTGTGTGCTTCTTTGTTGTGCCAATTACTGCGAGTGGCACTGTGGCTTTGTGTTCATGCGGAGTTGCCCTGGCAGTTTTCTGGCAGCGAGAGAGGGGGGTCTGAAGGTCACAGGGCTGGATGGGAGGTGGAGCTGGTGCCGGTGGGGCCAGGTTGGCTTGGGCTCCTGGTCCACCAGGGGTCGTGGCCTTTAATCTCCCCACACTGCGTAATTAGCGAATAATCCTCTGTTCACCGTCGATAAGGGCACGCAGTCCAGCGGGACGGGGGTTTGTGAACTCGCCCATGGAAATCGGCTTTAATTGTGCTTGGCTCCTTGCAAAGACGAAGCAGGGCTCGAGAATGCTAGGGTGAGTTGAGGTTGAGTTGAAAACGAACAAGACGTCTATTTGTTTCTCTCTCCACGTTCTGCAGGCTGTGCTTGGAACCCTCTGAGTTCTGCACTGGAGGAAATGGAATAAAGGCTTAAATGCTCCAATTTGTGAAAGGTCACCTGAGTAAAGTACTCTCCAAAGGGCAAAGTTATGAAAGAAATGAAGTGCCAGACAGTAGGTACAGTAATTCTGATTATCAGTCATTAAAAGTCTTCCCTCTGCAGGCATTGTGTCTCTGTTCAGCTGGGCCAAGAGGTGAACGTTCTCTGCAACTGGGAAACTTCTCAAACAGAACCTGGGTCATTCTCATAAGCTTTACTCCTCACAGGGGCCCTTTTTTTTCTTTTTTCTTTTTCTGGTTACAGATTTTAAGCGAATCAGATGGCTGGCTTCTTTTTTAAGGCTCTGTTGAAGCAGAGAGATTGTATAATATACTGCTATTTTAATACTCCAGCTTTCCGTCCAACTGTCCTAAGCTTTGTTGCTGGAAACTGATAGACTTAGTAGTGTAAATGCCCCAGTCCAGTAAATGAATTGTTACAGGAGGCGTTTAGCTGTCATAACTCCACAACTGATGCAGTATAATTAAATCTTGGGTAATTTCATTTACTTGTGACAAAGATATTTTCCTCTTTGGGCTTTGACGGAACCCTTGCAATCAATTATTCTTCATGGTTGTCATGCATTGGTTCGAGAGAAATCCAAAAATTGCCATTAACATGTGAAAAAACAGAGAAGTGGTCGATGTAACTACTTTACATGCACTTTATTTTTGGATTGTGTACATCAGCACTCCATTATAAGAGTCATTTAAATGGAATGAGAGTGGGGCTGTTTAATTTTAGCAACCATGTACTGTAACTTATCCTGCCTGACACAGGGCCATGTTTAACAAACCGATTTCTCTGTGTATCCCCTCAGTCTTCACTCTATAGAACAACATGCAATCGTTACCTACAATGACTCAGTGTTGGAAAATCTGCAATATTTTGCCATTTTAGAACTTGCACTGGGCAAATAATGATGATCCAGTCACACTGTTGCTTGGCACCAACAGGATCTCTTGGAGTTTTGTATGGTAAGAGAATACCTATGTTTTATCATACAACAGCATGGAGGCCTTGACAGTAACAGACCTCCCATCACTGATGGAAGTTTCACTTTTCCATAGCTCTGGTCTACCTGCAGACACCTCGTTTAAGGAAGCTGAGTGATCAGTGAACTTAACACAGAGCCAAGCCGCCCGCCGGGACTCGCGTTCATGAAATGCGGCTTCAGTGCCGTGTGCTGAACAGCTCAACCCAAATGTTGTAGTCGTATTCACAGTAAATTTGAAAAAAAAAAAAATCGGTAAATACTGTCATTGGCAAGTGGCATGCACAGAATTACAGCACCCCATTATATGCCTGTGTGCAATAAGTCATTCAGGCTCCTTTCAAAATCCAGAGGAAAACAGCTTCCAGCCGTCCCTCATATTTCATTTTCATTTTGGCCGCTCCCGATTCAATTTGTCTAGTAATCATCAAGCCCTTGATTACTTGGCTCAGATATGCTGTAAGCAGAATGGACTCAATAATGCAGAATGGCTTGGATTCCACTAGGACATGGCAGGGCGATGGGTCGCCCCACTCTAATCCTTTATGTGAAACCCAATTCCATAAACTGGGATTCTTTCCTGTCTAGCAGGTGAGTGAGGTGAAGTCCTTGCAGGATGGGTGGAGGTAGCTGACTAGAGATAATTACAGTGAGTGTGTGTGTGTGTGTGTGTGTGTGTGTGTGTGTGTGTGTGGGTGGGTGTAAGGTAGCGATTGTGTTACTTTTACGATTATATTTTGTTGAATTCATGTAACAAACGGCTCTTTTACAAAAACAACAAAGGTTCAATCGCCTTTTAACTTGATTTAACTAATGGATTGGCTCTGTGGATCAACTTGTTCTATATGCGGCTTGTTTACTCTTTTGCTCCTCTTTAATACATCTAGAATTCAAGTGAATTATCATTAGCAGTAGTCTTTCCACCCCTGCTGTACAGAGATGTGTTCTGAGCTCATAATGTAGCCTGTAAAAGTGAGCTCATTCATAATCACTTTTTATCTTCGTCCACTCCTTCCATCTTTTTCATCTCTGGGAAATGAAAGGACAACCGGATGGCGAGACTAAGGGACACTGCTCTAATTGACGTGCACTGCTGTTTGCCTATGTTGGTCAAAGGAGGTAAGGAGGGATTCATGGTGGTGACAGAGCATCAAAGATGAGTCTGCAGTGCAACACTGGACACTTGAATGCATTCATCAAAGCGCTCTCTGTCACCAGATGTTGTCGGTATGGACTCCATCTTCAGTAGCAGTGAGATGGCTCACTGCCACACTACCAGTACTACCAGCTTAAATACAAGCTTTGCCAACAATAAGGCTTCATGCATTATGTATTGGTGTTCCAGGATTAATTGGTGCTGGATCTGTGCATGCCACAGACTTGGAGGATGAGCAAACTACAAAACATATTTGGACAAATAAGGTTTCAGGGATGTAGGGGACTTGAGAGTCATGCGAAAGGGGAACAATGGGCTTTTCACAGAGCAAGTGACATTTGGCGTCCTTCATTCATTTTCAATGAGGGGCAACTGAGGCAGTGCAGCGGGTGAGCTTGAGCCTGAGAAAGCATTCCATGCTTTCCTGAGATGAGTGCACACCTGACCTCCTCTGAAGCCCTGGCTGCAAATGGCCCACTGAAGGCACTTTTCCACACTGGTTTGATTTTCTGGTGTATCTCAGCCTGGGAATGATGTTTCTGACTCAACTCTCTTCCGCAGTTTATGGCCAGTCGTCGTCCCAAAACCACGGCCAAGGAGTTGAAGTTAATGTGGCCTTTTATGAATAGTCTTGTTTGAGTTTTCTTAATGTTTTGGTATGCCTTCACGTTTCTAACAGCATTAAAGATACATTTGTTAACATCCTAGCAAATTCCCAAACAATTTTTGTTTTTCAGCTAGTACTTCAGCAGCTTTCCATTTGTTTGTATCTCCATTGTTATTTTTGTGCATGGGCATGAAATGCAATGGCCACCTTCCATGTGGTGATGACCACATTCTGACTAATCAGAAAGTAGTATCGCAGTCAGCTTTGCTGCAGCCCACTTTCAGTCCTGCTATCAAGCAGCACAGGTATGGCCAGGGTATGAGTCACATTATTTTTAATGGAACATTTTTTTGTGTGTGGTAAGGTAGAGAAGAGTGCCGTATTCGTAAAGGAGCAACCTTTTGCATGGCAGGCTGAGAAATGAGACAACCTACAGCCTTGTGGTCATCTCATGGAAGTACTGACCATAGAGTGCCCCATTTCTCCTTCTGCTGGTCAAGTACGCCTGCCCTCTATGCATCCTTCCTGTAGCCTTGGGTGAGAAGTGTAGTGTGGGCTCCTTACTGTAACCTTGGTTGCAGTGTGGGCTCCGCAGCAGCATCTTGTCTACATATCCTTGGGTGGAACATTAGAGTGGATGTAATTTTTTTAAATTTTTTTTACAATTGCTGGCCAACATGGCTGGGAGGAAAATATTTATTCATGAATTTAATTTCTCGTTAAGCTGCATTATGCTTTTAAACTGAATTGAGCCACTGTTGATGTGCAAATTAACTAGATTTAAACAAAGTTTACAAAATATGACCCACCCACGGTGTGGACTGGGAGGCTTAGGCCATAATTTGTTACTGGACGTTTGTCAGGCGCTGCAGTAGCAGGTTGTATTTATTAATAGCATTCTGCATTTCACATTTATTTTTATTGCTTTATATTAACTTTGTGATTCCTGTTCATGCCTTTAAACACAGGTGTGCATTTAATGCTGGATCTTGCATTGCAGTTGCCGTGCTCCCCATATGAGAGACATGAGCGATTTTCATATGTAAAGCTGTGCTCACCTTTCACACGGGAAGCAAAGAGAGACCGGCGTAGCCAAGAGCGATTTGCTGTTTGCAGTGTGAAAAGCCCTTTGGGGGTGGGATGGGGGGGGCGGGTTAGAGGGGGACAGCAAATTAGAAAAATAAGCATTCAGTTAACCAGAAACAAAAACACGGAAATACAACAGGTGGAGAGGGCGATGGGAGATTAAAGAGAGAAAAGCCAAGAGGAAACTACACTCTAAAATACAGCTACTGTTATTATTTTGTTTTGTCTCTGATTCTTATTAGGTCTGACTTCAAGTTTGCTGGGGGGAATTCAACTCGCTGGAACCAGTTTGTAGCTCCAATTTCCAATGGCCTACTTGTTTGGTTTCCATCAGTGTAGCCTATTTAATTATAACGGTGTATTTCTTCAGGCAAGTGGATTGGAACATCATTTTGAGCAATTAATTTCAGGTACTTTTTATAGTCGTTTCTCTTGTAGGTGTCTGAGTAGTAATTAGTGGCTCTGTTCTCAAACATGATGTGGCGTGTGTGGGTGAGAAGACTGTGTGAGTGTGTACAAGCGAGAAGGAATAAGGGAGGACTGTGAAATGTGTGCAGAAAGGTGGAGGGCCATGGGGATGTGTGGGGAGTTGTTGGTGGGTGGGTGTGTGTGTGTGTGTAAACACATGTGCTTGCTAGTACTATGTGTAACACATTGACTTTCAGATGAAGAATAGAGCTATATATCAGTTCAAGTAGATATGATTCATCAGTTTTTTTTCACTCAAGTATAATTCCACCAGTTTTAGGGACTAAATTGATTTTTCTTTTCTGTCTTGTAGAGGTGCAGTCTCTTAACAATGATGAGAGACAAACACTTCTGACTCTGTTTACGTGGACCTCTGTTGATTGAAAAATCATCCTAGCAAAACCGAGCTCCCTGCACCAGGAGACTGAACTGCAGTGTGCAGCTTTTAAGTCAGAAAATTAGCCAATACCCCTGACAAGACAAGTCAACACCTCAAGAGTGGCAGCACTTCTTTGATGCATGCTTGAATGTCCCTGAACTGCCATTTTATTTTTAAAAAAGATACTATCGTTTTGGCCTATATCGGTTCTATAAGTAATAAATACTCTATTTTATTGACTGGCTTTTCACAAAAGATACATTTGATGTTTGGCTAAAACGCTTAAAATTGTAAAAGATATTTCCAAAAATACGTAATATGAACAAAACAATGGATTGGATCTAGCTGTAGACATCACGGGCGAGTTTCCCAGACTCCGATAAAACCTAAGCCTAGATTTCAGTAAAAATTTCAGGCTCAAACCAAGCCTGGAAAAACGGAACAAACATCCTTTTAGGCTTTTGCTTAGGTCTGCTTATGTGTCAAAATGTGAATATTAGATTTTTCTACAAATGAAAAGCAACACAATTGATGTCGACATTTATATGTGGCCTATTTTCATGCAAATTCATAACAACTGACAAATCATGAAGGTAAAATAGAATAAGCTTAATAAGTAATCGTGACAGGCCTAATGTGTGTTGTGAAATGTTAGGATGTGCAGAAACATGGCCTCTCCTTTCTCCTCTCTCCCTCTCCCTCTCCCTCTCCCTCCGGTATTCCCCTTCCTGATCCCAGGAGCGCGGACAGGATCGTTCAGAGCTCACATCCCAGCCCTAGCCTGGCTGCCTGGGATCTGAACTCACCCTATAACTCCGGGTGCTTGCTTGCAGCTGGGCGGGGGCAGGGGCAAGGACCGCGGCGGTAGAGTGGCTCCCTTCCTCGGCTGCTGGGGAACCCTGTAGGTGAAACACCTACCGAGGGTGAGTGGCACAGCGTTTAAAGAACACAACAAAACAGCAGAAAAGGAACCACCAACCCCCAGAGTCCCCATCCCTAACCCCAACACTGCATGCTTTATTGCCTCTATACAACAATATAATTGTACACATCCTCAGTATATAAATGGGTTTCTGGGAGCAGTGTCAATGTTTCCAGTACAGAACCTAAAAAAACCAGGAAGATGGTTCTTTAAAGGAGTACTCCTGTGTTGTTTTTAATTTTTTTTAAGCCCCCTTACACATATTTGTGAACAGTAGTACAGACATGGTCCCATGTACCTAAAAAGCTCCTGACCCTAAAAACACCATCTATTAGTTTTTTTTTGTTTAAAATGTATTTAAAAACAAGCCATTTTCTGTTCTTCAAAGTACAGGTCTCTGTGAAAATCAGATAATTGAGTTTTACTTTCAAAACCTTTTGAAAGGTTCTTCT
This sequence comes from Rhabdalestes septentrionalis, assembly GCA_037832545.1. NCBI lineage: Eukaryota > Metazoa > Chordata > Actinopteri > Characiformes > Alestidae > Rhabdalestes > Rhabdalestes septentrionalis. The sequence continues at coordinate 1,551,441 of JBBMFX010000002.1, read as the reverse complement.
AAGTGGCTCCTCTATGACCTCGCTTTTTTGCTCCTTTACTCTTACAAAAGATGTATAATAAGCTACTCCTATTAGACAAACTACCATCCTGGTGTAAAATTGCTATTCATTTACACTGAATCCCATGTCTCACATCCACACCGCCATCAGAGCATGCACATTTTCTGGGAAGCGGCACGCTGATGTTGCACTTTGAGTTTTTATGTTGAGTTTTCTTTCCGCCACGGTAATCTGCAGTAATTACTAACACATCAGAAGCCCGCAGTCTTCTCTTATCCTTAGCGGAGAGCCCTCCATGGGCCTGGAAGAGTCACATCTCGGCAGGGCTCCGCTCCGCCCGCCATGCCAAGTAAATGCAGACTGCTGCAGAGAGAGCACCATGTAGACGCCTAAGGAAATGCCAGCGTGGCCCACACCAAAGGTTACCCTGTCGGCTTCTCTTAATTGGAGCTGCTATTAGGAGACGTAACGCCCTTTTGCTTCTCGTTCGCAGCTGGGCTTCACCGCTCTCCGTGTAATTCAAAGAGATGGATGGAAATTCTCTCTGGACCCAAAAACAAGATGATATCCCTTGCCTTCCTTAGTTACCTGAAGCGAGCTAGCCTCAGCAACCTGATATTTGTTCGATCTGTCCAATTTATAGCTGGGGCCCTTCGATCCTGTTCAGGTTAGGACTGGAATCTATTGAGTCAGGTGAGTGTTGAAAGCGATGTGAGATGCCCTTTACTGCCCAGGGGGCATCGCTCAAGGTCACTGAGCATGTGAGTACAAGACGCTATTGATTAAACTTGATCTCCCTCATCACAACCATAAGGCTTACATGGGCAAACACGGCCCACCAGCAAACAGGGACATGCATCAAAACACGGGGCTAATCAGCCTGGCACTTACCCATCAGCCACTCTCTACCTGGGACGGATTAAGCATTAGACTTAAGATGTTGATCCCAGAGCCCCTAATTAGTAATATAGTGCTTTACTTAGCCACCCTCCCCCAATACTAATTATCTAATGCAGATGTCTCTCTTGGCAGCTAAAAGCCTTGTTAAACATCAGTCTTAATGCAGCACCTGATTTGTCCTTTGTATGTGCCTCTGCACTGTGTTGGTCTTTGGAAGCTTCGTTTTGATTTGAGAATAACACAAGGAGCGTAAACCTTGAGTGCAGAGTAGGTGGCAGCTACTTAGCCTGTTGAATTTGTTGATTAAACTTTTACGGAGAAAGTAAACAGGCTGGTAATTTGGGGAAGAAGTAATGGTTGCCAACTTTGCCCTTTAGTAACTAATTTGTATCAAAGTCTCAATGCAATCAACATCTGCCAAATTAACTGGGCTCAAATGGTGTATAAGTCAGGGCCACTTTGAAAGAAAGCAGGGTTTCTGGGAGATCATTGGTGGAAAGTGCACTTAGAGGAGGTTATTTTATCCATCAGACATTGCCAAGTGATTAGCTGGCCGGGATTGACTTCTGCCTGGTTGAATAAGTAGAACTTGGTTCTAGATAGCATTGCATCTTCCACTGGATGGTGCCGGCATTCCATCTTTTAATGGGGCTTAATGTTGCATCAGCTCTATTATTAAATTTCCTGCATGTACTGGCATTGGGTTGGAATTTATTCAGAGTTACAAGCCACCATGCTTTAAAAGTTAGTCCAGACAAAATGAAAGCTGTATAAGCAGGCAAACTGTGTATAGAATCATGTGCAAAAGTTTGTGCACCCCAGTGATGTTCAAACCTTTGTTTCTTTTGAAAGTGAGAATAAGTACAAATCCTATACAGAGGACATTTCATGTTTCAATGCACACACTGTTTGTACGTTTATTTATTTGTTTTATGTCGTTAAATTATACACTAACATTTGCTGTCTTAATTTGACTGGGAGTGGTCAAATATTGCATACGATGACCTCTTAGTTGCAGATCAAGATAATGTAGGTTTAGACAACATGTCTTCAGCAGCAAAGATTTTGTTACCAGTACAACACAGATAGTGAAGTGTGAAATGTTAACTTGGCATTTCTGAGGCTTTGTAATCTCACCACAGTGAAGTGCCTGCCCTGCTGTGTGATACAAATACACTCATTAGGTTATAGCCTTGTATTATGTCATGTCAATATCATGCAATGTCTGCGTTCAATTACGTTAGATCAAGTGAGATCAAATCGCACCGCAGGTTTACTGAATGCATTTATATAATCAGAATGACCAGGAACAGTTCCAATGTTTCTATACAGGAGGAAGATACATGTTTGGGATCATATACTGAAGTAATGATAAATCTGGCAAATAAGAAAACAAATAGAGAGATACAGAAATAATAGTAATAAGTGAAAACATGGTCCAATTAATTCATTATTTATTTCCTTCAGCTGTCCTTGCAGACAAATGAAGTGGGATAGAATGCTTGGTGTGATGAAAGTACACACAGCCTTAGCTGTTATAACCTTGATAATCTAAGGCTGCTTGAAAGGCTTTATCATAGACTCCTAATATATAGAAACACTGTTCTGTAGAATGAGGCCAGACTATCTTTTGAAGGAGGAAATCGATAGAATTTCACACTGCTGGTCAAGAATCTGGTGTACAATTCTGAATATTTCCTAAACCGTTTCCAGGTCTATGCTTTAAATGATTTGAAAGCAAAATGTCTTGCAGTATATTTCTTTATTTGCTGTCCGATTAATTGACATTATTTCAGTATCAGAGCAAATACAATCTGAATGCAATGACATCTTTTCTTTTTATGGCATAAGCAAAGAGCTTTCTATGGGATTCGCAGACTTCATCTGCATTGTTTTGTAGTGGGCTGCTGAAGGGGAACTTGCGCTATTGACTCGTTATTATTTTTGCCGACGCCACAGCTTATAAATGGCTCAGACAAGACTGGTTACATGACGGAGTAGTGTCGTGATTGTGCCTTGATTGTTATACGTACTTGGCTGAAATCTTGTTTTTTTATTTTCTTTTAAAAGTGAGAAGTACAAATCCTCTACAGAGGACAGTTCTTCATGTTTCAATGCATACAATGTTTGTATGTTGATTTATTTTGTTTTATGTTGTTAAATTATACACTAACATTTGCTGTGTGAATTTGACTGGGATTGGTCAAATGTTGCATATGATGACCTCTTAGTTGCAGATCAAGATAATGTACACTGGAGAATCATAATCTTAGCAGCTGAAATCATCTAATTTCAAGGCAATGGATCTATTCATATTTGTTTGCTTATTTTAATGAATCCCAGTAAATAAATGTTTACCCCATTGGAATATTTTATTGTTTTATACATGTAAACATTTACATTTCATTTCTAACATTTTCATAATATTTGCTAAAACATGCTTTTTTAAAAACATTGTTTACGCCCATATTAGGCATATAAGCAAAATATAAATTTCCATTCAATGCAACACAGTTGTGTCTGTAGTTAATATTTTTGATATTTATTCCATTTTTTTCAGATTATTACAGAACT
>JBBMFX010000002.1:1514411-1528863 GCA_037832545.1 Rhabdalestes septentrionalis | reverse complement strand
TCTCATTTAGGACAACCCATTTGAACTATGCGCCAGGCGCATTGATCATTCTTCCTGCTGCGATTATAGCGCTTCGCACTAGCCCCTCCCCCAAAGACGACTGTGCTTCTGACTTCAGACAATGCGCGACTGACCGTGAAAATCAGGCCCTATATGTCTTTGTTATTATTCTTCCTTTCACTTGTTTTTTGGCACACTACTACACTGTGTGGGGCCCGATCTGGAATAGCGGGCTTGTTCACAGCTTTTTGCTACATTTTGTCATTCATTTGTTATTCCTGGTTTTCTGGTGAAAACGATTTCCAAAATTATTGGTGCTCTGAAATTTCAGATAGCCCTGCTTGGACACGCTTTGTCCAAACCCCACCAAACTTCATATGATACCTCAGGCCAACTTCCCCGACACACAAACACAGTCAGTGATGACCAGCACTCAGCTTTTCCTAGTTTTTCGCTTATCCCTTTTTTCCCCATTCACTTTCATTCATTTTTAACCTCATTGAAATGAATGCAGTTTAAGAAGAAGAAGAAACTTTCAGGCTCCATATAGTAACCTAACCTTACAAAATTTCATATGAGAGGCCATGCCCCCAAAGACAAACCAGTTTAGACTGAACAATATGGACAAACTGTAATGCTGTGTTAATGTTATGCTATGCTATGCTAATACTATGCTAACACAAAGCTTTTGCCTAATGGTAAATTGAGCAAGCATACAATTTCTTTGTGGAAATACAGTCTAGTAATGTGTTACACTTATGTGATTGTAACAGGCATTGCAGCAACAGTGCTTTTCCTGATACATTTTTATCCACCCAAATAATATCTGGTCAGTGGTGGCCCTTTTCTCTTGATAGACAACAGTCATCATCAACAGTCATTTTATTCAACAAAATAGAACTTGATGAAAATGGCCAATAAGTACTGATACATTATGTAGTGCTTAATATGTATTCTGTACTTCATACAGAGCTCATTTTGATTCATTTTGTCAAATATCATTTAGATTACAGTTGATGGTGAAAATAAATTGGCAACTCAACTTGAAATGGTGAAAAGTTCTTGAAAAACAAATGTTTAAAAAGGCTGAAAACATGACCAGAAAACAAATGATGGTTTAGGATTTTCACACACCACATTCACACTAGAAATTCTCCTACAGTTGGATGATGTATTTCATTGGGCAGCAGTGCTGCTGGATGTTCAAATATTGCATCCATTTATTTTCCATTTTATTAGACACAGCTAACTTGTTGGTATACCTAGCAGTTGTAAAGTTGTTGATAGTTTATCTGATCTGGTTTGTGTTAGTCACCATCTTCAGCAATGGGCAGTTTCGGCCACAGAACACTATTGAATGGACATTTATTTTTGTTATTGGCTTATTTGCAGCATAGCAGAGACACAGAGGTGTTTAAAAAAAACCCAACAACTCCTGACTGATGCACTCTGAGCAGCACACACACACAAACACACACACATACTAAAAAGTGCCACTACCTGCCCACTGGTGGACCTTTGGGGGTTTTGAACATTGAATAACAGGGTAAACAGAGCTAACAAATAATGCACAGTGTCCACAGTGTGTAGCTGTAAACAACATTGAGCACCTATATGGTCAGTGGAGCTGATAAAATTGACATTGAGCATGAGCACAAAGTAGATGGACCTCAAAGTTTCTCATTAGTGATCAGTCACCTGAAAAAGTGTTTCGTTGATTTTTGAAGTGAAAATAAGTACACAGCGTTCACAGGGAACAATATCTACCACTTTAAATTGTGCAGAAGTGTGTTCTCCCTAGAGGAATTGTATTCATTTTCACTTAATTTGGGCAGAAAGGCTAAGCTTTTGCATAAAATTGTATAATCAATTTTAGTTCCACGTGAAGGATTTATGGACAAACAGCATTATGACATACAAAAGCAGACTACATCTCACTCCACTGATGGAAATCACATAGATCCGATCTCTCAACATTAATTATCCCTGCTTTCGACTTTTTGAACATTTAGAACAGCTGTGGATGTAGTGCAGGAAACCATCGTTTGTGATTAGGCTTGGAGCTCCATCCTCTGCTTCTCGTTATCCTCTGCTCCACACTTGCTGTAGGTTAGACTCGCTACACAAATCTCTCTGCCCTGTAAGAGCTTGTCCCACGCATGATAAGCAGCTGCTTGCATCCAGAGTGAAAGTTATGCGTGGCTGTTCAGAGATACAATTAACATTAGTTGTCCCTACTGACTTAGTTATTGATGGTTTGGCTTGTAAATGCACAAATATCCTCTCAATCTGTCAAGACACGCTCTGCTGTTGGGTAACAGCCTTCTCCGTGGAGCTGTCTTGAGCTGCTGAGTCACTTTTTGAGCACAAGATGTAACATTTATGCCAAAAGGCCACGAGTCATCTAAATTCTCAACAACAGTTTGGCATTTTGGTGTTTCTTGAAAAGTCCTTCATGTCTGTTTAAGATGCCATGAGTGTGTTTCACTTGAACTGTGCTTAGTCATTTCCCAATCAGCGGTGACACTGCGTTCCTGACTTTCCTCTCTGCCTGCATTTAAAACGGACATCAGCTCTTTGTTCTTCAGTCATGGCATCAGGTGGCCGCTCGGTGAGGTGACATCCACTTGAACCCCAGAGCCAGCTCCCATTGACTTTCCTCTTTTCAGAGTGTAATTGCTGGCGGGACTGCAGGTTAAAGAGCTGGTGCTGGTGAAGGAAGGTCAAGATGGAAGAGAAGTGAAAGACTGCTGTGGACATGAAAGGGAAGTTTCAATAAGTGGCTACTCCTCTTGCTAGATGAAAGTGATTTTATGTTCATTTGTGCCCTTCGGGGATGTGGGACAGGTATAAGTTTTGCGATGTTACTAATTACACATGCCTTCGTTCATCTGCAATAATGCATGGCGAGATTTAGACTGGTGATTTCGTGTCCCTGCATTCGTGACCCAATATATTATTTGTTATTTCATAACCAGGGATGTTGAAATGCCAGTCTCTCATTCGTAATACAATGAAACGAGCAGAGCTTGAAAAAGTGGAAACTAATCCTTCAATCCATACAACATTTAGGTTTGTAAGTTATTGCTAGGCTTAGTCTTGTTTGGTGAAAAAAATGTGATTTACTGACATCTAGGCAAATGAAATCAGTACATAATATTGATTAATGTAAGGAGTTGTGTAAAGTGCTATGTAAAAAAAAAATAAAAAAATTTCATAATAGACTTTGAAAAGTAAGGCAAATACCAGTAAAATAACAAGCTCAGTTTAACAGGACCTGAATGTGCACAATCAGAGTTGGGGAAAATACGAAGTGTGTAGGATGAACTCCTATTGATTGGCACTGGGAGTCACTTAATTACACAGTGCTCTCCTGGGTTTTTAAATAAATGCACAACAAAAAGCATTGCACTTTAACAAGAATAATTTATAATCAGGTTGATAATTAGGTTGTAGACAGTTTATAAATAATTAATAAGCATACATGAATGAAGGCTCACAATTTAGCAACATCTAGTGTTTTAATAGCATGTTGAAAAACACCTGCTGAAGTAAACAAACTCGGCAAACTCAGCAGCTCACAAAATCTTGCCAAAGATCTTGAGATCTTGCCAAATATCTTTATAAGGGTAGTCCTAATGTAGCTAGTCTCGGATTTCCACAGGTTGGTCAGGGATCGATGGATCAATTCATTTTTATTACATGGGTCCCTGCTGGGGCCGGTCAGTCAGAGGCTCAGTTCAGGACCCTCTCATTCGGATAATCCGCCATCATCTCCTCTGACCACTGCTGCTGTAATAGGACAAGGGCACAGAGTCATAATTTATAGAGTCGTAATCCAGAGTGAAGATGTGATTTTCTTAGTGGAGCTGTGGCGCTGAGTGAATTGATGGCGCGCGATGTTTTGCATGCCGCGGCAGGCCCGACGACCTCATTAAAGCCTGTCAGAGACAAATCAGATGGAGGGGGTTACCGTGGATACTGTGACGCAGCCTGCCACAAAACACCACATGATTATAGAGTGAAACATTGCGTCGCTCGCTCCCATTCTTCCCTTACAAAAGCACCAAATGAAAATCTGTGGATTGATGAGGTGCATGTAAAAAGGGGGGTGGGGCTTGGGAGGGTTATTGATTGCATATTCCACTGACAGAGCTGGACTTTGGACTATATTTGATACACTTCCACATTATTCCTACAGACACAGACACTTCTATTCCTTTGTTAAATCACGCATGACATTGAAAGCTTCATAGATGTTCCATATGAATATAACCGATGTGACAGGATGTGACCTAACCTAGATTTTTCTAAACCGAGGCAGATCATGGTCATAGTCATAGAGAGCAGAGAATGGTAAAGGATAATAACTCACGTTCTTCTCTTCAGACAAATTTCCTCACATTTCTCTAAAAACACTCTACAGGTGTGGTGCCTAACATTGGCTAGATCTGAACTATACAGGGTAATTGATCTCTATGACTAAGCTTCTGCACAGGAGTTCATCTCTTCATATTTCTCTTTAAACACACCACAGCAACTGCATTTCTGTTCACATGTCTGTTACATTATTGCACACAATACGAGCCTAAATAAAACAATTGGAGTTTTAAAACATATGGACACATTTTCAAACATCTGAAAGGCTTTGTGCAGGTAATAGTCTGAATGTCGAATTTTCAGTCTGGCTATACACTGAAACTACATTCAAAACATGTGCTGGTTTAGACAGCCATGTCTAGACCATTGGGGAATTATCTCTTGACCTTCGAATGAATCACAGTTGAGAGCCACTGAGCTAAATAAAGACATTTCCTCCTGTTTTGAATGCTTGTAACAATTTTGTGAAAAGCCCTTTGAAATTAATAAAGTGATCTAGTCTAGTTTTGTAAAGGCTTATGGACCTTTAGTATAATATAAAGCTGGTCAGATTTAGATCTACTAAAAGTGCTTTTGGCATCACCAACAGCAAAGTTAGTGCAGTGTGATGAAACCACTGTGGAACAAAAGCATGTTTTTAAAACTTTGAACAAAAGAAATTGGACTGGAGTTTTATTATAATTTTTTTAATCCACAAGAAGTGCAGTTGTTTTGTTTCTCCTTTGTGAGGCCTTGCACTTGCTTTAGAGGGATTCTTATCTAACACCTTGCCCAGTCGGAGCCCTGAATAGATCTCGCATAACGTCTGCTCATTAATTACTACATAATCGGATGACTTGGATGTGTGTAGCATTTGCAGACTGGCTGATGGGAGTTCAGCAGTCTATAACTAATCAGGATGACACAAAGGCTGGCTTTAATAGGCCTCAGATTGAAAAGTTTTGTTCACTGACACACATGGGTCTTTCTCACACACACAGACAAAAGGCTCACAAAAGGCTGTTGGTTAGCCCAGGTGACGGTGGGCAGAAGAAAGCCTATAACAGATTTCTGTTGAGTTTAGCTGTCTTGACACAATCAAAGCTTCGCAGCTTCTGTTTTGAGTAGCTGTAGTCTTGCAGTTTCTTGTTTTCTTTCTTTGCTTTTTTGATAACACATTTACACATAAGACTACCCTTACACAAGGTTTAGAAATAATTTATAATCAGATCATTACTTAAGTTGTATGGGACTTTATAAATCATTAATGAGCAGCAATAAACAAGTTCTAACAGTTGTCATACATTGATGCAGGCTCAGTACTTGGTGAGATCTCAGATCTTGCTCATCTTGTCGGAATGTTAAACTTCATCAGGTCTTTGTTAACATGCTGCTACCATTAAAATGCTAGATATTGCCAGGCAGTGAGCCTGCATTAATGTATGACAATGGTTATAATGTGTTCATGAGTTCTCATTAATGATTTATGAACTGTCTACAACCTAATTAACAACCTCATTATAAATCCTTATGAGGTTAGTCTTATTGGAAGTGATATTTCTTATAGCAAACCCCTCAGGGTGACATTGCAGCTCGTTCTTGAAGATTGACCAAACATGGGGTTTTATAACATTTTGATCGTTAATTTTCTGTAGATTGTGGTATATGATTCATTATTTGTTGCAAACGTTGTTTTAATTTTTGTAACTTTTCACCAGTAAGCAGACTTACAGAATGAATAATTTCACGAATTAAAGAATAAAGGCCATCAGATTATTATTCAAATAAATAAACCTATTGAAAGTAACACTAGACACAATGTGATACATCATATCACAATATTATTTATTATCAAATTTAAAAGTATAAGTGCGAGTTGTAACGGAATTTATGAGTCTATATGAACAAAGAGATCTTATACACTCACAAAAGTAACAAAAACACAAAATACCTTTTTCAACACAAAAGACCTTTGATATGGAAGTGGCATATTAGTGTGTGTAGCTGTGGAAGTGTACATACATTAATGTCAAGGCCAGTAGTTCTAAGGCCAGAATCTCAATAAACTACAGGAAAAAGTACTGCAAATGGGGTGGAGGTGGCTCAGTGGGTAGGATACTTGCCTCTGGACCATGAGGTTCTGGGTTCAAATCCCAACTCCAGCACCACCACTGAGTCCCTGAGCAAGACGCTTAACCCCAAGTTGCTCCAGGGAGACTGTCCCCTGCAGTTAGGGAATGGAAGTCGCTTTGGATAAAGGCATCTGCTAAATGCCGTAAACGTAAGTGATGGGTTTCTGATAAAGTAGACAAACAAATCCTACTCTTATTTCTTGAGTGTTTTAAATTACATTGTTCCCAGTGTTCTCCACTGAGACCTTTAAAATGAATCTGCCCATTGAACTCAAAGAGCTGCTGACATTTTGGTGTCCTTCATAAAAGCTAGGGTGCCTTTTCTTCTTGCTCCTGCCCTCTGCTCTTTATCCACCAGTAGCTCTTCTTGTGGTGATCTTATGAAGTAGATTTGCTTAAGTCCAGCCCTTTAGTCTGGTCCTGGTATTTCCAAAACCTGGCAAATGACCTTTGAAAGGGTCCATACTTCATGACTAGCATATTACTTCAACCCTTAGATCATAAAATGAGACTTTAAAAAGTAAAAATGGTCTAAAACTGGTGTTTACTCTCCTACAAGCTGTTTGCTGCTCTTTCGCTGGGTTGCTCGGCTGCTCTCTGGACCCCCTCCCTCAGCGGGTTTTCCACACCCACCTTTTGATGGAGACTATCCCTGGTTACAACTAAATCAGGGCATTTTTGTACTTCAGTGACATCATATTAAAAAACCCAGTAGTGTTTATTACTACATGGTTTTTTTTAATTATACATTTTTTAAAATTTGTTATGTGACACAGGGACAACAAACAAAACTTCAATATAATTAATTTTGCTGTAGTTGCTGTAATGCTGCAGTTAACAGTCCTGCATGTTGCACTTAACTAAGAGTTAAGTTATTTATAATTCTAACAATAATAAACCAAAGGCTAAGAGTGAAATGTTAAGTTTCGAAACCACCTAATGTAGATCTAGCGAGGACTGTGACCTGACTCTCTGTGCTCTAAAGACTTGTGCACAGTGCTTTCCAGACCACAGGCACACTTTCTTGGAAACCAGGCGTGTAAGCAGGAGTGGAAATGGGTTGTTCATAAGTAACCTGCAGCTTTTGCCAGCTGTAAAAAAAAATCAAAACAAAAAAACAACGCTTAGCAGTGGAGAAAATGGTGAAAAGATGTTTTGTTGAGCATGTTTTGATGTGATGCAGTTGTTGTGTTCATGCCCATCAGTTAATGATGCTGTATTTTTTTCACAGATCACCCTCTGCCCTCCCAAAAAAACACATACAGGGTGAAATATGTGCCGCTGCAAACCTCCTCACTCCTTGTAATTAATGCTGCCTTAGTTATGGCTGGAAACATGCCATATAATTCACGCTAATGTGTCATATTAAGCTAATGATGGTGGCTCGATGCTGAGCATCTGGTTGTTTGTGGTTTTAGCTGCAGATTAATTAAATCCTGTAGCCACAGCACACGACCCTTTCATTGTCTCCTGGGGCGGGGCCTCGGGGGAGCAGACGCGCTCGGTGCAAAAGCAAACAGCAACAAACTTTCAGCCCTGTTCTCTGTTCCCCATTAGTTTCACTCTGTTAGTCGAATTAAATGCCGTTTCTGGCACTGGTTAAGATGGTTTACTCACAGCGCCGATGCCACAGTCGAGAACGGAGCATCCGTTTGGTGAATAAAACATTCCAAGGCCATCTCTGTTGGAAGGAGTTGTCACATGCATCAATAATAGACAGGATTTAAGTTCTTCTGATGAAACTAACCCATGGCTAACTGGACCACTTTCTGTATGGCATGAATGTTTTAAGTGGATAGTGTTCCAGGCAAAATCTAATTGAAAGTAATGAGATTTTACTTATTTAGAGAGTGGAAGTTATTTAAATCCTCTTGAGATGCAAGAACATGTGCTGTGCACAGGTGAGCACACACACTCCAAAAGCATTAAACATAACCGTCAGGAAGCAAAGTATACACCGCAATGAGAGGAGTAAATAGCTTTTGGGTTTTGTTTGTTCCTGGTAGCTGTAATTACAGGGTATTCTATTTACTGGGTTTTCTGATGGAGACAAGTAAGGTCTTTCAGAAGGCAGCAATAAGTGTTTGATTACACAGTCGATATTTTAAATGGGCAATTTTCTCTGTTTTCAGGCTTTGAAGGTTTATAATCCGGTGACCTCTCTCAACATAAAGCTCAGGGGTTTAAAACAACACTCAACATATATAATCAACTGAGACCTCGGATGTGACTTTTAAGCCTAAGTTTATTTTTTTATGATTTTAAAGTTTAATGTATTTTTTCTTAATTTTAACATACAGTTTTGCATTTTTGCAAGAATCACTGATTAGCAAACTAGACCTAATATCCAAATTACTCTTGTTTTCTTACTCTTACACCAAAAAGACATTCAAGTTTTCATTAATGTAAATAAATGCCTAAATAAATATGAAGAAGAGTGACTGTGACTCTGATCACAGTAGAAAACCTTTAAAGTACAGCACACTTGACCCAAAACCTGAAAGTGAAGAGTAAATCAAGTGATAAGGGCCAGAGCAGCTCCTGTAAAAAAATAAAGGTGCATTCGATGGGTTATCCAACAGATTTAGAATGTCCGTCATTCTTAAATCCCAATCTCTGTTGAATTCCAAGGATTAACATAGTGTAAAATATATAAACAAAAAATCTCAAATAAGTAGATTTATAAAATTCATATGCATACATAAATGTAATTTATTTATTTTTCTTACTAATAGTATGTATGCTCTGATGGTACTAATACATAGTTCTTTTTCAAATTCGAATTTGTTTTCTTACTTACAAATCTTAAACTATGTGTGTATGTATACCAGATGGCTGAAGATGTGGTTGGCATGATGTGTTCAGGATGCTTCTGATAGCATGTCACACTGTGCCATACTGCCTCCACTAGTTATATTAGTTTATTAGTATCTCACAAATGTGTCATGCTAATTTCAGAGGCACAGCATGTGTTTAAATGAATTCACAATACACACAATGCCAGCTCTCTCTCTTTTTTTTATTTTTATGGAGGGACATATATTATGTAATACTCACTTTAGTTATAATACGTCTATGGGTAATACAAAATATGTTCATGAAATTCTTTTCACAAAATCACTCTCACAAGAGATCTCACCAGCTCTGTTCTTGACAGTTTCAGTCTTTTTAAAAATGAGCCATTTAAGGACCCTGTCACTTTTATGTAATAAGCTGTTGCTGGCCTTGCCCCATCCATCCCATGTTTACTCTGCATGTGGGAAAATGGCAGAAAAAAGGGGCTTTATGCAGCCCTATATTTTCGACACCGAGTCGGACCCAGAGTGAGATGAACACAACACTTCATGAGACGTTTGCCTTTGCCTGTAGCCATAGTGCCGGTCTCAAGCATGCTTATAAACCAGCAGAGAAAAATGGTGGATCTTCAACTAATATAGAGGGTGGGGTGGTTCTATGTAAATGTACCTATTTTGAAATCACAATAGGGGAGCTGTCATAATGGCTCATAGAAACACATGATTCCTTTCAGCTGATTCATAGAAAATGGATGGGTGTTTTTTTTCACACTTGCAATGTTTATGGGAGCAGAAAAGATGTAAATGGAAATACAAAATAATGCAAAATTGAGTTTTGCATTATATGTCCCCTTTAAAGCAGCCTGGTCAATGAAACAGCATAATTTAAAGTTCAATCCTGTTGAATACAGACTGAAAGTAAATTGTTTAATTAAAGTTGGTATAATTTATGGTCCTACTTAATATTAGCTGTGTAACTGCTGGTGAATTCACTGCTAGAACTAGATTATGACAATGAAGCTTATACTGTTGTTAAACATGTTTAGAATGTATATTTGTACATAGAACAGTAAGAACTACAGTTCATATGAATGCATATGTGTGTCTGTAGGGCGCTAGATTGTGTGTGTTTCTAAAGGGAGGTGCTAAGAAACCAAAGATGTAAGGGTTCCAATCCAGTAGCCATTATTTATTGAATTCCCAGTTCACTTTAGTTATTAATGTTTTAAACAAATCATGAAAGGAAAAGAGAAGAACTAGAAAAAAACACTAAACTTGCAAAACAAATGAGGCAACAGGCAGCCTTTAGGTAATTTATTTGACCCTTGAAATGACTGGTTCCGTGCAATAACTTTAATTTTGGCAGAATAGAAAGGCAGTATAGCATTACACAGTCTCCATACTTTCCCATCCTCCTCTAATGGAAAGCTCCGTTACTTTTATGCTCTATTGTCCCATCAAACCTGAAGCATTTGAACCATTCAGTAGTAATTAACTATTGTCTTACTCAACCTTTTTCTAGGCTGAAGGAAATGATTCATTTACAGAAATGACTTTAAGCTGTTCTTTTTTGCAGCACAACACCCCAAACCTCACAGCATGCTTGAGTGTTTAGGTTCTTTGGGAGAATATAAAGTGTTTTTTTTATTTTTATTTTTCATTTAAATTCTTGCTGGTTACAACAGATGCACTTAACCAAGGCTTTAGGATCCATTTGTTTCTACGAGTTAAAAGCCTGACTGGTGTGTTCAGACATGTAAAACAACAGTGTTTAGTAAAATCCTTTGGATCTCAGGTTGCATTGGTAAAATCTGATTTCAGTAAATTTAAAGTGTCAATTAGTCGTCTTAAACTGGTGTTTGCTCTCCTACACACTCGCCGTTTGCTGCTCTTTCACTTGGCACGCCAAATGTAATTTCTAACATTACATTCACCTATATCTAAAATATAATTCTATTTTAAGTTGCTCTGGATAAAACAAAATGTGTAATGTCATGTAACCTTGGTATTTTCAGTCCTGTTCCGCATGTAAGAGACTATCAACTTTCGAAATAAAAAGAGCCTGAGATGTTATCACATGCTTGAATTATTTACTGAACACTTTTTTGCATTAAAAGTTGCTACATGAATCTAACCAATTATTAAAAATAAAGTTTTATTTTAAGAGCAACAGGAGCAAAGCAGCACCCTGTTGGGAGTCCCCCATAGAATAACTACCATTCCAAGAATGAAAGATTCAGTATCTGGTTTCCTCTTCTTTAATAATATGATTAATTTTAGTGTAGCTCAATGTTCAATATTCTACATTTTTCTGTAATTTAAAACATTTGTTAATCATTCTATGTTATTGCTTTTATTTACATGTTTCTACTGTCCAAATTCTTTGAAACCTGTGAAGTTGTAATGGAGGAGCTTATTCGAACAATTTCATAAGTTTCTGAATGGTCTGTACTGTTCAGTATATCCGTTCATCATGTGATCATCCCATGTAATGTTCTTGCATCATAAAAGATATTCTTGAATCACCTCTTCACTGTGAATGCCAGAATCATTCTCAGTATTTCAAATGTGAAATGTTTTCTCTTGTCTAACCTGACACGCACATATGAAATGTCTAAAAAAAATTATATCTTCATCTTGGAGGTCACATCCATAGGGACTGTTTCACGAGCTGTCACCCTTCCCTCCTTCATCTCTCTTTATTTCTTCTCCTTTTTTCTCTGTCTCTCCATGCAACTGAATGGTATGTTATGTCCTGAGCCCTCAATCATTGTGCGCTGCTTTATTGCCCATGAAACGATCTCTCCCCTCACTCCCGGGGATGCCTGTGCTTGCCGTGCTTTTTGAATCCAGGGGTGCTTTGACGGCCTCGTGGTGTAGAGCGGATTTCAGTATCTCTCTCTGTGAAAAAGCAGATGGGGTGATAGAAAAGGCTTCGCCAGTAATTAAGTTCCTGACTGTTGCCGACAATCACACATGTATTACTGGCCCCTGGGGTTTAGACTATAAGGAGAGACATTGCTACCCGGTTGGAGAGCTTTTCAGAATGAGCGCTCTGAACGCTGGAACAATTTTCTGCCTTTCTCTACAACGCTCTACTTTTGCCAAATTTGGGTAACCCACATGGCACATAATGACCCATAATGAAATATAATGGTTCCACATGGCAAAGTATTTGCACAGTACAGCTGCAAATCCGAAGACTGTGGTACTTTTTTTTTTTCCTTGACACTGTTGTGACAGATTTAATTCAAGGGTATTTATATTCATTTTCCAGTTCATCAGAAACAGCCATTTTCCAGGGAAAGCTCCACTATATAGGTGTGCCATTACAGACTGCAATCCATCCGTTACTGCACCATTCATCAGCCCACCACTACCCCATTCATCACTGGTTGCTTTCTGAACGTGGGGCTGCTGTTAACCAGATGTGCTGAGGTGCAGAACGAAAACAACAACTGTAACTGTCCAATTACTTATGGACAGCAATGTGAAGAGTAATGCATTTGCTATGAGATATGGTCTCATTCAGATAGCATGGTTCTGTTGCTGTAAATCTGTGGACAAGCATCACATTGACATTGTACCACAGTTGGAAAAATGAAAATTTTAGGTATAATAATAGGCTGTCATAAAGCTGCTGTTATTATCCCATTGCAATGCAGGTCATGGCATCTAGCAGAAAATCACCATTGCCTGTTTGCATATTGGGATTGTGAAGGCTCCCATGCACAGCCTTATCTGCGCCCACTGGTGGAATATTAAAACGGATTGGTTTTAACCGGAACACATTTGCTGTGAGCATATCTGATGTTGATTTCATTGTCTCAAGATCCGAAATACTTTTGCTGTGTTAAAGTGATGGCGATAGTCATATTTTTTTAAATGACATTTTAAATAAAAATTACATTATTGGAATACGATGTGTCATGAGGATTGTAAGGCAATGAGGCTTATCCAAAATTGAAATAGGACTTCATGTGGCAATCAACCAAATACGCACATGGCTATTAACACAACTGTCTAATGGCCCATCTCTCTCCATCCATCCTTTAGGGATGTGGTATAAAATAATGGGTCGTGTCTCACCACGGGCCCGTCTCCACACTTGGCTGCCGGGGTTATTAGTCAAATCCCGTTAATCAGATAAGATGATTCTGGTGTGTGAACCCTTCATAACATTCTAATCTAGCATCTGTAGAGCCTTCCCCTCTATCAGCCCACATAGCGTGTTGCTCCAGTCCAATTGGAAAATTAACTTCCAAAATTGCAATTGTCATTAGGTATCATAATGGGGTCTTAAATTACCCGCGCATTTGAAGAGATTATGGAAAATAGCATATAATAATGCTCCAGTGCATCGCGCTTGCCACTGCACATTACACGGTGCCTCACCGATATATTTCTCATTAGTCAGAAATCTGATGAAGCTCCTCAAAAAGGCAGAATCCGCATGGGCTGGGGAAGTAGACATGATCTCTAATTTGGCGCTGTGTGTATTTGCTTGTGCTCTTATGCAGCGTTGTATACTGAACTATGCAGCTATACGATCACCTTTTACATTTTGCCTACGCTCACTATGTTTCCTTTACAGTACCTTCCATCTTGCCAGGTGCTGCAGCTTTATGGCCCATGTGGAGATTTGGAACAAAACCAGAGTGAAATAAATCTTGGTTATGATGGAGAGAGGGAGAGGAAAGACTGCAGATCCCGCGCCATGATAGAGCCGGGGAGATTAGATTAGCTCACTCGGTGGACCCCTCTCTACTGCCAGCTTCAGTGCTTTATTGGTGGGGGGAAGAGAGTGTAGATCAGCTGCCATGGCATATCCGCGACGTATGGGAAACAATTTAATTAAGGAGAAGCGTCTCCAAGCTTTGTGCGAGTCACTCCTGGAAGTCCGAATGCTGATCTGCAGCTGTGCCCTGCCAATATTTATGCTGGAACTGCATTTCTGTTCCTAATGCAGTCATTGTTTGACATTATACTGAAGACCCTTCTTCAGGTGGAGCACACATCCTGTCGAAGCTTTGGGAATTCTTTACAGAATGGCTTTTAATAAATAAGATCAAACAACGGATCTCTTCTTGTCCTCTCAGGGCTTCAAGCACAGCTCGTCTTGAGCCTCCACCACTCAAAAGAAGAGGGAAACATGCGTCAAGACTC
>JBBMFX010000002.1:1475981-1490452 GCA_037832545.1 Rhabdalestes septentrionalis | reverse complement strand
TTTTAATTCCTGATCAGAGCACACACGGTCTTTTAATTCGTTCAGAAAATGGATAGATGGAAGCTGGTTATGTAACAGTAAATGTAACAGTTTTTGCATCTTACTTTCTGAATACTAACGGTATGAAATAGGGAGTTCCTATGTTATATCAGAAATGTGAGGAAAATTCGATTTGTCATTGGCCCTTATTCAAGGTTATTTGGATTAATCTGAGCACCAACATTTCCTCCCCTGAGGTTTTGCTAAATTGCATGGAAGATGCCAGTATGGCCATTCAGCATCTACAAAACCGGTGTACAGGACAAAATACGTTTGTACAGGTAACTAATGAAATGTTTTAGAAAAAGCCAAATATGCAATTGCTTCTGACCTGCCTGCCTTCAGAAAAATTTGCTTATGGCCCAGAACATGATCTTAACTCAGTACATCTGATTGAGGTTGCAAACTCATCATCAGCTCAGACCATCATCTGTATTTCTACATGTGCAGACAAATTGAATGCGACACATGGATCCACATGCCATATTAAGGACGGGCTGCTAGGCGATTTGAGTGTGTGTGTTACGTGCTGTAATTGATCATCCCTAACAGCTACAGGCCGAAGGTTGAGCAGAGATGATAAGACCATATCATCTGGAGCCTGCAGTCGGTGTTTGACGGCATGAGAGGTCCAATTAAAGCTGACAGGTGCTGGGACACCTTTGCCCCTTTCCCTCTGTTTCTCTTGCTCTCGTCCTCTCCTCTCCTTCTCCAGAGAAAGACCACACTGAACTTCATCTTATCATCATCTTGGATGACTCATGCTTGCTCCTCCAGAAGGAGGATGGAGTGAAAGGCGCTTTGATCCTCCCAGCTACCCTTTAGGCTGGGGGCCCACCAGAGTTACGGTGATTCCTGCCTTGGGCTGCACAAATGGAATGCACATCAACGCAACAAAAAGCTGTATGATGAGGAAGGACAGTTCCCCGGAGCCTGTTTGTGTGTAAATCCCTGCATTTTTGTCTCCTGCTTTCTTTCAAACTCAAACCCATGCACGGGCACCGCGGCACACAAACTCAGACACAGTTATTTCTCACCACCCCTCAGGGCCTAATGTAACACATGGTTCGTCTGAAGACTGCTTTGCCTACGGCTCGCTTTATTTTCAGCAGACATCATGTGGCAACCTGGCAGCCCGGCAGAGATAAACCTCCCACCACTCAAAGCTCATATTCTTTTCCATTCACACCCACTTCCTGACAGGCGCGTCTAAAGACGCGGTGACAAAATACAGGGAGCGTGAACTCTGAGGCAGACCTACAGATGAAGGGTTGCCGGCATTGAGGAAATAGCTTTGTGCAAAATGCCCCCCTCTCGATGCGCACACCCAACAGGCTCAGGAGATTTTCTCCCTCTGTCAGTGAGAAGCTGCTGTGCATGGCCATGACAAAATTCAACCCTGTGGGCGATTGGAGAATATGAACCTTTCAAAGGTTTTCCAGGAACAGTATTTTTAATTAATGATCTCCAAAGTTTCTCATGTGTGTGTGGAGTTAAATGGCCAGAAATCAGCGACATTTAGACTCATCAGAGCTAGAATAATGCGACCCTGGTTTGAGGGGCAGCATGTGTGAATGACACCCATTCTCAGCAAAATTATTCAGTTTTGAGTGTGAAAGGGGCTTTTTAGATGCAAATGTACATTTCTTGAAGCAACAAAAACAGATATTTCTGTTTTGTAGGTATACTGTTTACCATGCCATTGTTTGGGTTTATTTGAAAACGAAAAAGAGCATGATCTATCCAAACCTAAAATATGTGACAATATGCTTACACTGAAATTCACACTTCACACTCCTCGTTGACCTCTGATAATATATTTCACTAATCATCATCAAAGTGCACTTATCAAAAAATATGCTGACATGGAGAAAGCCCCAATTGAACATGTTGAACTATTTTTCTTTTGGGGGAATTTTTTAACGAGATAAAAGTAGATTAAGTGTCTAAGTTGTTGAAAAGTGTTTAGACAGACTAACAGACATGTTAAGTGAGTCCGATATTGGAACATCATGTGGTGTCTTGCCCTGGCCCTTGTCTGTTTTCTTTACTAGGTTACCTTCCCTTTGTGTCTCTGGCCATGTGCTTCTGTTCTTGTAGTGGTTTCCCTGGTTCCATCATTATGTCTTGACCCTCACTTGGTCTCAGTTTATTTTCCCACCCATTGTAATGTTGTCCAACCGTTTCTTTGTTCTGTGTCTGTGTTTATCCTTGTCTTACATTGTTGACTCCCTTGTTCTTGTCCTTTTTGACATTCCCTGTATCTGGATTTCTAGTAACTCTGTTTATTTGGGTTAGCAGTTTTGGATTCAGTTTGGGTTTTGTTTTGCCTTTTTAATAAGGACATCCTAGCCTTGCCTTCACTGACTCCTAGTTTATTCAGTCAGTCACCATGGACCTAAATAACCACAACTTGCCCAATGCAAACTTCTCTCAGTCATCATTACAAATATTCATTCATTATCCCAGCCCCTAGTCCAGGGTTGCTGGGGAGCTGTAGCCTCAGTGTTAAGAAACCCCAGACCTCCTTGCTGTAAAGCAACAGCTCATTGTCATTGTGCCACACTGTTAAAGATATACAAGTAGGACAGTTTTTCAAATGACGTAAACATTCATGGTTTTTATGTAGTTTGTTTGGTTTTTCATCTCACAACGAGAACTTATTGGTCTTCATAGATAATGCACATTGAATTAATTTTGGTCTGACTGGTGCTTTAGTGTCTGAGAGTGTGAGAGTAAGTATAACAATGATGAAAATAACACACTGACAGTATTTTCTATTTATTGTAGAAACTCACTTCGAACTTCTACCATGTTCTTGGTCCATTTCTGTCCATTTCTTGCTTATCATGACCTTGGCACCGCCCTGTCAGCAAGCTCCCCATCCCAATTATCACCCCTCCAGCAGGACAGAGGACCTGCTCTGATTCAGCAATTAGTATCACCTTTGCTGGCTCCTCACATCAATGCCCCAACACCTCCAGAGTCTGCCCTCTCCCACTTCTCCTCACACGGAGAGAGCTAAAGGTGAGACAGCCACACAATGGCTCATGATCTGGGACATAAAGGAGAAATTCTAAAGATCTCATATTAGAAAGATGGCTGTGTTTAGGTACACTTGCCTAAACTTTAAAAAATAAAGTTGCCAAAAGGGGTTATTTGGAGTGATTCCATTGACAAAGTGAATTTGGTTCCCTCTGGACGTTTTCAGTAGATGGTCCCATGGACCTGTTTTTGTAAAAACATAAATAAGTCTAATAATATTATATACAGACCCTTTACAAACTATCTGGTTAAACTAAGTTGATTCTTGAAAACAGTAATGTTAGGATTTGGACTGGCTTTAGCTTAGGTACATTTTAGGGTTTGTTGAACATAATTGTTAACATTCTACATTTATATACATCTATTGAATAAAATGAACATATTAATGTTTGTTTATTTTTTATATATATTTAGTTGGATGGTAAAATAAAGGTATGGAAGCCATTCAGGAATCTTTATTTTTAGTGTCATGTGACATCCATTCTGGATTTGCTTCTTAGAAAATATTTGAGATCAATATGCTAATATTAGAACTGGACCACACACACACACACACACACACACACACACACTGAATGCACTCTTGCACATTGATATCTACCTGGACTGATTGAGACCTTTTACAAAATTCACCATAGACTGAACGGAATTCTGCTGCTCCCCTATTTAGTCATAGTCGCAAATTCACACTAGTCGCATACAATCAGCCACAGCTAATTTGGTGTCAGTGAACAGTCCGACACGTTTGGAGGAGAATGCTGAATGCCAGTGCTGTTACATCCACTAAACTGTGTCGAATAGAGACATTTTTCCATAGGCATGCAGGAACCTTGCCGTACCTAAACCATACCATGATGGCATGCTTTAATTTTCCACTTATTTTAGCCTGGATATGGTGTTTCTGAAGCGTCAACAGTGTGATTCTCTCCTCACAGTTTATGGTCGGTCGTCCCCCCAATACCGTGTCCATGGAACAAAATCAGTATTGAAGAACTGGGAGACTGTTTTCACAACTAGTTAGTGCTGTGTATTTACTGTTCTGTCTATGTGTTGTATATTGTACCTTTCATCCTAAGCAATGAACTGCTGTTATGCTTTTAACCATGTGCCTGTAAATTAAATTTTAAACAAGTTAAACTGAGTAATGACAGTAAAGACTAACTGACCTGATTTAAGAAGCCAAGATATAGATTTTTGCTGTTGCTACACCCCCTTAGACCCATAAAGCCTTGTCAATTAACTGATTACTTGAAGCAAGTGTGGTTAAGCAAGGAAAAGACTAATACATGCAAGAAACGGTTACCTAAGAACCATGGCTGTTTCCAGTTGTAGTAAAGCACTCTGCTTGAATGCTCCCACATCAGATTATGCTAAAATATTTTGGAGCATTTCTTTGTGTTTTACAAGAGAAACTACGAAATCGTGTTTATTTACATGACCTCACACTCACGCAGAGCATTCTTCCGTTCCTGTGCCACCTCAGAGCTTTTGCAATCTTGCTGCAATGAGCCCAGTTTCCGCAATGTTGTGTTACAAACACAATGATCAGGGAGCAATTGGATGCTTTTCAATTTCGTTGAGCTCCAGCCTTGTGCAATACCAAAACGAATGACATTTTAAGCAGTGAGGAGGTGGAGGGTTGAGCCTCGTCTGTGGCATGTAAACAAACGCTGACACCTTTCATTCTGCCTAATGGTAGGGAGAAGGGCTAAGCAGAGAGGAAAGAAACTGGTCTGCTGTTAAATATCTCTGCAGAGTGCAGTGTGCCATTCATCAAGCTCCGTTGACCTCAGCAACCCCAGCCGAGTCCTGTTTTCAGCTCCCTGCTCCTCGCTGGTCATAATTAACTGCAGCACCTAGCGAATGAAAATGATGATAATGATGATAGTGGTCAGTGCTGTTTGTAAAGAGCAGTTGACCCATGCCCTCTGAGCTCACAATAGCTCATAATTTGCATCAAGATTCTGCTGTGTGGTCTTTTAAAAACTAAAGATGTATGAGTGTTAGCCAACAGGCCTTCATTAGGCTGTAAGGGTGCTTTTAGTTATGAAGGGAAACATAATACAGGATCAAGAATTAGCAACCAAATAAAAAAAACATGATAAATGACTTAGGTTTTCATGAATTCCCTGATATGCTGAATGAAAATATAATAATGATTCACATAGTGTACAAGCAGATACATCTGAAATAAACCTGGAATTTAACCACCTAGTCGTAGTTTCACAATCAAAACAAAATATTACTGCTCATTTTCTCATGAATTTAAAAGGGACAGGATGATGCCACTACTCACCACTTCTTATCTTTATTGAATGTAGACCGAAAGATGAACATATACACTTCCTTAGGGCAGACTTCATTTCATTTACATTAGCATTCTAAAGATTTAACCTCTTGGAAATGTACTATTTAATAGAGCATTGCCCTCATGATCTGTATAATGAATTTTCACTCGCCCTCTAATTTTCTAAAGTCATGTTGGTGTTACACAGATAAATTGAATTCCTGCCATGCAAATGAGGAAGCAAAAATAATTGTAAAATATTTTGTATTTAACAATTGTCTGAAGAAGTACATTTATTAGATTCATTTGGTTGAATTAAAAATAGAATAGAATGAAAAATATATTATGACATCAATTTGGTTGATGACATGATCATAAAGGCTATTTTTACAACTAGTATCCATGGATTGAACAAAATAAAATAAAAAATACCACCATCTTTTCTATTGGAAGGGACAAAGAATATGATACATACAAGCAGCATTTGACATGGGAGTTTGTATAGCAGCTTAAGGCAAAGAGTAAAATTTGTATGAAATAGTGAAATTGAAATCAAGAATCAAAGCTAATTGACTTTTGCCTATGGACACTGGATAAATGCAATAAAAACCAGAGAACACCACGAAATGTAATCAATATTTCTGTAACTTCTTGATAGTAGTCTTGAGTTTCATAAAGCTGGTACTTATGACAGGACTACCATTTAGAAATCATTTTTAAGCAATGGTAGAGAACAAAAACCATGATGAATGGAAACACAAACCTGAACCTTTGTTCAGTCTAGTGGTTTATAATGTTACAAGTAGCCATCTCAGGGGCGTTATGTCTGATTATTGAGGTTCATTGTCGCAAAACAGCTAAAAACCGTTCTGGTTCACCTATGTGTGAAATATTCCAAGATGTTGACACACACACACACACACACACACAAACACACAATCAAATTTAAGACTGCGTTTATAAACACCAGTAGAATTAAAAGCCTGCATTGTCTTACCAAGTAACCTGACTCGAACATTGTTGCACTTTCATTTGTAGTTATGGCCAACAATGTGAAACGATTTCTAACTAATTCATCCTACAAAGAATTGGGATAGTTTATTATTACCCCAGTACACACATTTGA
Source organism: Rhabdalestes septentrionalis (assembly GCA_037832545.1). Lineage (NCBI taxonomy): Eukaryota > Metazoa > Chordata > Actinopteri > Characiformes > Alestidae > Rhabdalestes > Rhabdalestes septentrionalis. Next base: position 1,483,955 of record JBBMFX010000002.1, on the reverse strand, counting down.
GGATTTGTATGAATATAATCCTGGAGCATTTTGAAAATGGAGTGTTGTCCAATACCTAATTGTGTCTCATTTTAAAATATTCTTCGAAGCTGTTTGTTCATCTCCTGCAGTGCCTAACTAAGTTAAAATTAGCATAATATTAAGCTGGAGTGTTTGATTGATAACCCAGACAAATCTGAAGGAGTCTCATTTGGATTGGACAAAAGCTTTTGCAATAAAAATATCAAATGGTAATTTTTTCAGCTGAAAATCTATACTGTTCCCTTAGATTCAGTAGTTTAGGACTTTGACATTATAGCTAAAGTAGCTCAGTGGTCAGTGCAATTATTTATTTTATATTTATATTATATTGTTGATGTCCCATTGTGTGGTATGTCACATCTTTGTTAAGATTTTTATTTATTGGTTTCACTTTTGACAAAACTAGGTTACATTTGTGACAGTGTGTAGGTAGGCTTGGTACTTTAATTGACAGGTGACTCAGATTTGGGGATTTCTGTTTCTCGTGACGATGGTGCCCTGTTTGAGGATGGGAGCTACATGGTGGGAAAATAAATGTAAAACCTTACATCAACTTTTTATTTCCCCCTTTTGCATTATGATGTGCTGTGGGAACCAAATCTTAACTGATATATTAACATTTTAACAGTTAAATGTTAATATACTCCTCAAAATTAAAAGATGAATAGTCCTAACTTAAAGTGACAGTTGTGAGAGCGGGACGCAGTTTTACACGTTACGCTTTATCTTGACACCCATTGCCCCCCAGGGTAGTTTAGGGGTACCTTCCACCCTAGTGGGAATTTAGTGGTTCCAGAGAGTGAGTGAGTGAGTAGTGCAGCATTTGAGCTATGAATTTAATGTAGCTGACAAGAACTGATATTATATTAATAGCATGCTATACAATCACACCGTTGCTTTGAATCATGTTGGGTTGTTACATATTTTCAGATGGATTTTTTATTTTATGCTAGACTGCACATCCATAACAGGATAAAAGCACAGACAAAATTTAGGCTTCAAGGAGACTTATACTGCTGCTTTTTATAATGCATTGTTCTTTTGTCCAAATGCCTTTGGTTCAGCCGCAAGTTTTGGTGTAACAGGAAATTTATGTAAGACTGCTATAAGAGTACGGACTTGTAAGATGGAAGTAGCCATCAGAGCAGGTCCAGTTTTCTGGGGTTCCTGAAAACAAGGTACATTCAGAATTTAGATCTAACAGAAGTTCATACACCAATTAGTCATAATATTAAAACCACAAGCCTATCACTGGCCCCCTTTGGCCTACAAAACAGTGCTAATACAGCAAGTGAAGTGAAGGAAAGTGATCAATTGGTCATACGTGGACACACAACTGCACACAGTCTGAACAGCAAGAAATTCCTCCTCTGCATTTAACGCAATCACCAAGAGCAACAGAGGGCAACCATGAACACGGCGCCCAGGGAGCAGTGTGTGGGGGCGGTACCTTGCTCAGGGTACCTCAGAGGTGCCTAGAAGTCTTGGAGATTGAACCTACGACTTTCTGATCTAGTGTCCTAACCACTGGACCACCACCTGCCCCCACCACCAACTGCCCCCATGACTTGGCACTAAGATATTAGCAGCAGATCTTTTAAGTTGTGATGTGAGACCTCCTTCTATTGGACATCCCACACAGGCTTGGGGAATTAAAATTGGGGGCTAAGTCAACAACTCTTGGTCATGTCCCTTCTGAAGTGTAGCCGGGCATTTTCTCCTGGTGACATAGGCTACTGCCATGAAGGAATACTCTCACCTTGAAGGGGTGAACTTTGGCTGCAACCGTGTTCATGTATGCTATAAATACCATTGCTCCGAGCTTCACATTGCCTCAGCCAACTTGTCTTCTTACTTTAGTGCATCCTGGAGCCATTTCTTTCCAAGGTAAGCTATGCAGATGACGTTGGGTGTTTTTGCATTGACACTAATCACTGCATCCCTATATTCAGACCATTATTCTCACCCAAGATTTCTGTTTTCCTAAAATACTTACCCCTTGGCAAATCAAATTGATTCTCTTCACCTCTTTGTGCTTTCAATATTGTGGTATACATGGATGAAGGGCTAGTAATTCTTTCTTTATTCTCTGCCACTGGGAAACTGCTTGTGTCAGGCAATTAAGATCTGATATGTGTTCAAGGGGGATTAGTGTGTAATCTTTAGAATACTTTGTTTGCCATTTAAGGCCATGTATGGATGAAATAGCTTGTAAAACAGGCCCGATCTTATGACTGTAAACATTAACTAATAAAACGATCTGTTGCAGGATCTGGCAACTTTCCTTTTATTTTTATTTTGACGTGGACCAGTGGCTGTCAGTCCTGATATGGGAAGTAGCATTGTCCTATATGTTGTAATTTTTGATCTGCTCTTACATAGCCAGTTCACCTAAGGAGGTGGGGGTCATTTAATAGGTTCTATTGATAGTCCAATTGACAATCTATCAATAAATCAACCGGATAAAGGGCTTCGAAAAGAAATGTCTGGAATTTCAATAAAATAAAAGAAAATACAGAGAACTTTATTAACATTATGGTTCTTCACAAATTATTTGTCTACATTCCAAGGAAAACCATTTTTAATACATTTGAAAATCAAGGTCTTGCAATGTTTTGACAAACCAAGCAAGTTTTCATGCAGAGTTAGCAATGAGGAAAAAGCAGTAGTTGCAACAAGTGATGGTGCATATGTAGCTTAACATAGTTTTTTAGAGAAGCCATGTGCAAATAGCTTTCCAAGATGAGATTTTCTAGCTTCTTGCAAAGGTAACGTATGCAATAAATTTCAGGTCCTTAGGGAAATAGCAGCACTTAGGGCATCAGAACACTGGTGTGCAAGTTAAGCTAATATTTACAGACCATTCTGCAGCTTTAGAATCAACACGAAGACGTGTCCTTGTCAGGTGGTCAAGGATGTCATTGTACTTCAGTTGAAAGCTAAGTCAGTCTTGATTATGTGATATGTGTTTTAAAAATGCTCCCAGACTTTTTATTTTTCGAGTTTTCAACCATAGTGCCTATCTTTTGGTATGTGTTCACATGGTCATGATCCTATATGTGAAATGCTGCCCTTTTTGGATTAATTCCTTAATTTGCATTAAGATGGATGCCTCTTCGTTGATTATATTTATTGACAATTGTTTATTGTGGACATTGACAATAATGCTGTTTTTTTTTTTCAGCTCTACTGCAAACGTTGCCTTTCTGAAGCCAGTACATTGTAAGGAATATTACAGATAGAGGAAAGTCACATTGATTCTCCAACTTTTCTACTGTTGCAATTTCCTTTCTCAGTGTGTAATTTTTCATAGGTGACATGCAATAGGGCAAATGCTACCCGTGCTCATCATTTTGTCATTGTTGTAGGTTGAGAGCTCCAAGATAAGCATTAAATAGGGACACTGCTTGAAAGGAAATGAAAAGCTGAGGAGGAAGTATTTTCTAGCAAGGTGACATTTAAGATGTAAAATGGAAGTGGTCGCTGTTCAAATGATCAACTCTCCCCAAGGGTATTTATAATTATAGCTCATAACAGGTTGTCTTAAAGCCATTAGTAGTCATTAGTCCTAAAATGTAGAGGAGCATTATTTACGTTGATAAAATGTACTGTTTAGAACTCAGTACATTTTTCTTCAGCTTGTGGGTGTGGAGGTGCCTGCAACTCACAAATACACTCTTCTCATTTTCCTTTAAATCGTGAAATTAAGCTGTCGCTTTGGCTCCTGCCTGTCAGACTGCGCGCTAAATGCAAGAGACTGGAAGCCCTGATCTGCCATAAAGGCGTTTTCTCCCCAAGCTCTCTGGTGAGTTAATGTGTGCTCTGGAGTATCAGGGTGCAGTGATGTCTCTGCCAGGCCAGTGACTGTCAATCCAGCAAATTCTGACACATGAGAGGGTGCTCAATTACATCCTGCAGTCCGGGCTTGTCCACTTAAGGGATATTACTAATGAAAGAGATGAAATGCGGAAGTGGAGTCGAGCAGAGGCTCACAAACTCTGCAATTATGATTCCTGTGGCACACCAATTTCAGCTCATTTATCAGGATGGAGGACGGGGGGCTGCCTCTCATTCTAGGAATTGTGTGAACATTTGCAGAAGTGTGCAATATTCCCTGCCACTCTATTACTTCTCAGAGGCAGCACACAGTTATTTTATTTTGGAAACTGGATACCTTTTTTTTTTAGTAAACTGATGACATCATAGCTGAGTGTTCACTGGTTTATTTTAATTCAGTAAAAACAAATTCATAATACTTTGCTATCATGTTTTAACACAGTTAATTTTTATTACTATGTAAAAATATTTTACTATGTTCAGATGTTTTATTAGTAGTGTTTCCCTCATTACATCTGTTTATCTCCACCCTTTTGTTCAGCATTGTCATTTATTCTGCATTGTGGATTCCTGTGCTTCTCTCTGGTTGCTCCTTGTCTTCTTAGATTTTTCAGATTCTTTTTTCATGTTTAGTTTCCATTATAAGCTCTAAAGTTTATTTTGGAAACTTTCTTCAGTTCCTGTTTTTTTTCACTAGCTGTTTATAAAATTGCCATTATTTCCCTTTTCTTGTTTCCTCCAGTAACTTCACAGACATCCCGACCGTGCTTGCCTCAACATCACAGTTTGCAGTTCTGTCAACATAAATCATGCCTCATAATTTACATTAAACTCACAATGTGTGGTTTAAACTTTCAGTCGAAATGCAAACAGTACAGAGTTTTCAGTTTAAATAGATATGATTTAATTTAAAATATTTTCATCTGTATTTGGTCTGTTGTCAAAAAATGTATTTGTCTTTGTAGTTTTTGTAGTCTAGAATAATGTTACCAGCAAATAATGGAATCCTATAAGAATACATCGGTAGTGCCATTGTGAAAACCATTTACAGCTTATTAATGTGAAAAACTCAAACTCTAGCATAAGACTGTGGTTGATTAAGAGTGATAATATAATTGATGGCTTGGATCTTCTCTCCACACCAAATGTACACATAAAAGTAACAAGTTCTGATTGATGTTCCTTTTATCATCAATAGTGACATCAGTGCCAACATTTTATAAACTGGCTTTACAGTAAAGGCTTAGGATGAAGATGTGAATATGTGAGAGAGAGTAGCCCTATATACTCATTTATTCTTTCTCTAGCACCAACTGTTACATGAAAGACTAAATTATGACTCACTTGTTGCAAAATGGCAATCTTAAGAGCAAAGGCTGTTATCCACTGGGAATACCACTGTAATGGAACATCTTTTATATAGTGAAGGGGCAATAACCTATAAAGCCATTAGCTTTCTGCCTTCTCTATAATTCATGGACTTGCTTGACATTTAGGCAGATAAATAGATAGACTAATGGATTGATAGGCAGACAAGACAGAAAGATAATTTTATTTTAGCAGGGAGGCCATATAAGAGCTCAGGCCTCTTTTGCAGGTGTGCTCTAAAAAATGCAAAGAACAACAACCACAACACATAAACATGGAACATACGCATAGAATTGTGCTTTCTCCTGAGCATACATGCAAGCACACTCACAAAATGGTGAGCAGTTCTTGTATTGTGCACGTAGAAAATAATAATGTGTGAAAGATGTACGACTTCTGCTTCCATTTAGGTGTTTTACTAGGATAAAATACTCCTTTGGGAGTAGTTTTTACAAATGAACTGAAAAAAAATCTACAATTTCCCACTTCCCTCTATTTATAAGATCAGCTCATTATATGGCAGAAATAGACATTTTACCAAGGAAAAAAATGTTAATCTAAAAAAAAAAAAGAATAATTAAAGTAATACATTCTAGAACGTAAAGCTAGTGAGTCAACTAAACACCACTAAAATGAGTAAAGGTGACAGATATTGCTCATGAATTGCAATTTCAAAACTTAAAGTGCAGTGCTGCAAGAAAGCAGAGTCACTGAAGCCTGAATAAAATCTCCTGTCAAAACAGATTAGGACTATAGGCGGGTAAAGAGTGTAAAAGGGCATTATAAATAAATGATAAGACAAGTTGCCTACTTTGAACAGATGTTGATGTTCAACCTACATATAAACTTTGCTAGCGAAGCTGAAGAACTAATTTGCAGTAAATGTGCTGATTTGCACAGGCCTGAAGATTTAAAAATGAAAAAGCTGTATTTACTCCACTCATCCATAACATTAAGACCAACTGCCCAATATTGTGTTTACAAATGCTGTGATTCCTAAAGGCATCTGCTCCACAACACCTCTGGATGTGTGTTGTGATGTTCAGCACAAAATGTGGGCAGTGGATCCTGTAAGTCCTGTAAATTGTGAGGTGGGGCCTGTTTGTATTGGACCAGTTTGTATTGCACATCCCACAGATGGTCAGTTGGGCTGAGATTTAGATGCCAATCAATTCCTTTATAATGTTTCTGACATTTCTGAATATTTTCTGGCTGACAGGGTAGGTTGTCCTAAAAAGGCCACTGACACAGAAATACTGTTACCATGGAGTATGCTTGGTCTGCAACAATGTTTTGGTAAGAGACTCGTGTAAAATATATTCCTCAAGAATGCCAGGATTCAAAGTTGCCCAGCAGTTTATTATAGTGTTGTAGTACTCGAGACTGGTCATTATTTACCCAAGTAGAAATAAAGTTTTAAAGGATATTGAATATTATGTTCTACTGTATTCTCAATTCTATTACATAATTATTTTGTGAAGTAGCCTACTAATCTACACATACCACTAGCAAATTAGAATTTGCACAACAGGACCTAACTGTGATTCAAATCATATTAATGATAGTAAAAAGTCACATGAAGAGGTTAAGTAGACTTCCCTCCCTTAATAGTGTACAGGACTGCTCCTGTAAACAGTTCTTAATCTACCTTAGTTTTTAGGCTCAACAACGGTTCATTATTAACTGGGGTGATATTAAATCATGGCAATAAAAACTGACTTTTTTATGGTCTTGATCTCAACTCGGTTTCAACTGCATTTGGAAACCAATGGTCTCGGTCTCAACTTGGTCTCGACCCTTCAAAGACTCGGTCTTGACACGGTCTTGGCATAGACGGTCTCGTCCCCATCACTAGTCCTTAATAAAGAGGTCCTGAATAAAGAGATCCCAAATAAATTGATCCCGAATAAAGAGGTCCCGAATAAAGAGATCCTTAATAAATAGATACTGAATAAATAGATACTGAATAAAGAGGTCCTGAATAAAGAGGTCCTTAATAAAGAGGTCCTGAATAAAAAAAAACATCTGAATAAAGAGATCCTGAATAAAACGTTCATGAATAAAAATATCCTGCATAAACATATCCTGAATAAAGAAGTCCTGCATAAAGAGGTCCTGAATAAAGAGGCACCAAATAAAGAGGCACCGAATAAAGAGGTCCAGAATAAAGAGAAGTTTCTCTGCAAAATAAAGAAGTTGTTTTAATGCATTGATTTCCGTTTCGGTTCTGTTGATTTCCGTTCCGGTTCCAAAGGTTTCCTTGCGTTGCTCCCCGCACCTCTGATTCAGCTCATCAGCATCCTGACAGCACTGCACTGAAGAGGGGGCCTGGTTAAACAGGTAGGGGCCAAATGCATCATGCAGTTCTGGGCAGCTGGGGTTCTAGAGGATAGGGAGCTCGCCTGCAATCAGAAATTCAAATCTCAGCACTGGTAGTGGCACCACTGAGGTACCCTTGACCATCTGTATACACAGCCCCTTTACTGGTGCATTGGCTTGACTTGGAAAATGGGTTTTAAATGTTTTAAATGAGGTAAATTATTAAATGTGTTAAATGGGTTCCACACAAATATGTTTAAATTAAAAAGGTTTGTGGCAGAGGGTCTCTAGATTTTCAGGAAAAATGTACAACAGTAGAACAGGGAGGAGAGGGAGGAGCGGGAGGAGCAGGAGAGGAGAGGGAGGATAGGGGAGAGAAGGAGGAGCGGGAGGAGAGGGAGGAGAGGGGGAAGAGGGGGGAGAAGGCGA
>JBBMFX010000002.1:1460029-1475881 GCA_037832545.1 Rhabdalestes septentrionalis | reverse complement strand
GAGAGTTAACAGATAAACATTAGAATATTTTGTCTAAGGCATTATCAACACGTTCCTGTAGGCCATGGAGCCTAAGAGACTCAGGATATCACTGGGCACAGAATAACTGAAACAGTGAAATGGATAAATTAAAAATGAAATAATACAGAATAACCCACATTCAAAAGACCTCTTATCATATTATGAAAATGAAAAAGAATAATTGCAAATTTTGCCACGACAATGTTTACTTATATATGAGTAAAATTATTAAAATTTACATTTACAGCATTTAGCAGATGCCTTTTTTCCAAAGTGACTTCCATTCCCTAACCACAGGGAACAGTCTCCCTGGAGAAACTTGGGGTTAAGGGTCTTGCTCAGGGACTCGGTGGTGGCGCTTAAAATTTTTGATCTAATTAATTACATGGTGTGGCGATTTATTAATCTAATTCATCGCATTTAATTGCACATCAATACAGACGTTACAAGAAGCAGTTTTTTATCATTTATTATTGAATACAAGCCTATGACTTAGGCTACAGTTGTCATGACATATTTATCACTGACTGAACCAAACCCATGAATTAGGTTCAAGTTTCTGACAGCTGTAAGTTTTTATATAATTCCTTGTTTCTCAAATAAACCCAGCCACCATTATCATGGCTATTTCCAGCCCTATTCAGACCCAGATCACCTTGCTGCCTCTCCTGTCTCCCAGCTCTTGTATTCTTCCTGTGAAGCATTTTTTTGCCAGCTAAATTGATATCAAAATGAGATTACAAACAGTAGGGATGAACTTTAACTATGAATGTACACCTGCCCTTGACCTGCTCTTTATATGAGTTTTTAAGTGGCTCTTAAAAATCTCATGCACCCACAGGCTGTTTTCTTCGTGCTAACAGAGCTAATGCTAACACAAAAGGAGACTTTAGAAAACCACGCCCACTTAAAGGGCCAACACTCTTACCACTAAGCTATCTGACTGCACTTAAACATTGGTTGAATAGATAGGTAGATAGACAATCAGTCAGACAGATAGATTGGAGAGATTATTGATTTTGGATTGCTTTTGTGTTTGACGTTGGACTGTTTCGGAAATCTGATTTGTGGATGAACTCTGGACTGCAGTATGAACACTGAGACATGGAATCCCTCTTGAAATTCTGAGAAGACTTCTGTACATGTTCCTTTTGCTAAACCAATTCCTAAAACTTTTGGAAAAAACACAGTGCCGCATGGAACAGAGGAACTTCAAACTTTAAATGAGATCTTAAGGTGAGTGCTTGTTTCATTCCAGCCTCCTCCTAATTTTCTAAATATACATTTATTAGACTGACTTTATTTGTATTTTTAGATATTACTTATCATATGGATGCATTTATCAAGTCAAAATGGTAAATACATAAAAGTAAATTGGTGCATTCATTTCATTATACTGACACCACAGTCAGTTATATACTACTGTCATCATTTATCAATTGCAAAATTTAAATTCTCTGTTTTATTTTCTCAACTGTTATATCTATATATGTTACTTGGTACCTGTAAGACAGCCTAAAAATTTTATAGGTTCAAATGTCATTACGTAGAATCTGCCATGAGCAGAACAGTAAAATAATTTAGTTCGAATTGCACTGAATTTAATTTAGCTTCCTGAAACATCTGTAGTTTTTTATTTGAACTGGATCTGTTCTTCATTCGTGAATTGACCACTATCCTGGAACCAAGAAGTAGATGTTTCAAGTAAAAGTGTATGGTCAGGTCCGATCGCCTTTTCTGTTTATGGCACTGGAAGCCACAACTGCTTGCCCACTCGATGATACTCCATCAAGACTGAAAAAGAACCACCGCTCTAACTTGAAAATCCTTGAGCTGCTTTGCCAGATTGCTCAGATTAATCTTAGTCCAGGATTAGACAGCACATTGAATGGAGAATCCTCTCTGATCTTCCAGGATTGGTCTCTGATCTTCCAGCATTGTCTCCAAGAAAGGTCATTAGAAGTTCTGTATTTATCAAACACAATCCCACCTTTCTGGAACAATTATATGGGGCTTTATGTGGCCACTTCTTGCATTTGGTCTGAAGATTTTTCCCCCACCTCTATCTTGACAATGTCTATAAGCTGCTTTGTAGGGTGTGTGACATTGGATCTCTTAAGAGCCACTTTCCCATGGCTTACCCTTCGCTCACTGTCCTGATCACACTTTCAACAATCCATCCCCATTCTTCTTATCACCCGTCCGCTCATCCCCAGGGGGAATAGCTGCTAAGCTCTCCCTGTCAGAATGGTTCACCCTGCTCTAACAGCTAAATCTCACAACAAGCATTCCGGGGACAGACAGTATATCCAATGGCCCAGATTCAGATCAGATGCGATTGTCAGAAAGGCATAATCACAGAGTACGATAAAGTCTGCAATATTTGTGGAATGTCACAGGGCAGTTCTCAAGCTTAAGAGGCTTCAAGGCTGAAGGAAGGTATCTTCTTTTCTGTATTTTTTCCTCTGATTGAAAACAGTATGCATATCATCATAGTTACAAGGAAACAATGGGATGATTAGGATTGTTATTAATCACCAATGGGATGCAACTGTCGAACACAATGTCCTTGAAAACTAAGCTTTCCACAGAAGGACTTTGGAGTGAAACCACAGGACAATGTTTCCAATACGCCCAGTACACTTTGTCTAAGCAATTTGCAAGCCTCTTCTGGGCTGAAGTTGGTGTATAAGAGCACTGAAGATGGAGAAGCAGTTTGGGTTCCTAAAGCACAAATTTTCAAACTATTGATCAAATTTCATTGTAAAAAACAGGTCTCCCACACTCCATCTCTTTCACATGTTAGACACATTAGGCAAATATGTAACAAGTTCTTGGTGGATCTCTAGTTAGAAAATGCTCAGGATATAGTCGTAAAGTGTGACTATTGTGGTTATCGTGATAAACTGACACAATGTTGTCTTTGGTTATGTAGTCTGTATTCAAACACAAATTTTGTCCACATTTTGGCTCTATTTCTATCGTAGGTAGGCAAAGAGCAAGACTAGGAATATCTTGAAATCTGTAAAGACCAGTTTGAGAACCTTTTATATGAATGTCATATTCAAGGGGTGCACAACTCTGGTCCTCTTGTCCAGCACAGTTTGGTAGTTTTGCTACTCAAACACATCCACTAAGCATGGCAACACACCGATGAGTCACCTAACTCTCACCAGACCTCAGGGACTAGAGTCGTGCAACTGGGTTCTATACCATTTAAAGCTGAGAAGCATGAACAAATCTGTGCACTTCATAAATATTTGTGCTGAAATAATCTAAAATTGCTTTAAATGGCAGGATGACCACTACATAAAAGTGGACCTTTACCAAAACACAGGGAGTGGTTGTGGGGGGGATGACATCTCAGACGGCTTTGTGAATGCCAGAAGCACATTAATATTCCTCCTTCAGAATTTCTTTCTAAATATTCCGCATGCATGTTATTTTCTGTCATATCAGATGAGGCTTCACATCAAAGCTTGGCATTCTGTCGGATGAACCTTTTTAACCGTTAAACAATAACATTTCAGTGACATTTAGTTCACACAGTTGAGATAGCAAAATGCTCATTTGTATCCTGCTTAAATGTTAAAGTGCATTGGGAAGAAAAAAAAAATTCATTGGAAAGCGGATCCTCTTACTATTTGATCTATTTAACCAAACCATTACAGAGAACTATTAGGCAATAATTAATTCCCCTTTTACATGGTGCGCCATTGTATGCAATTTTCCATATATAGAGGGGGCCGCAACAAATGTCTGCAAGCACTTTAAACTGCATTGTGTGAAGACATGTGAAACCTCTCTGAGGTATACAATGGTGGCTGATGTGCTTAATTTTGAACTCCAGGAACAAATTGTTCAGGGGTTTTCTCTGCCTTTCACCTTCATGACCCTGTTTAAGATAAGTGGCTCTAAAAATGGATGGATAGATGGATGGATGGATAGATGGATGGATGGATAGATGGCTGGATGGATAGATGGAGGGATGGATAGATGGACAGAACTAATTGTCATATGCTGCCCTTGGTTGCGGCTTCTAATTCAGTTAAATAATGAATGCAAGCTGCACACATCCATTGATTTCAGGGTAGAAGAAGCAGATTAACATCTAATCAATGATCATTTAAACAGTTTTTCAGGTCACATAAAATTTGTGGGAAAGCCCTGAGGATTGTAATCATCCCTCAGTCAGGGTTAACATAATTTTCTTTTTTATGGATTTTCTGAAAATTGTTACTAAAATACGTACCTCGAGAAGATAGCAACAGACCGGTTTTGGAGATAGCTCTTGGCTGTAAGTTTATCTAATATTCAGGCAGCAGGATTTACTGTTTGCTCTGTGGAGGGTTCTGCTCATGCTCATGCTGGAAAGGTTTTTAGCTTGTGATTAACTGGGAATTGATTGGTGTGCTTGGCCCCAGGGAACATATGCAGTACACTACATGAAGATATGACTGCAATTTCTCTATATTTATGGAAATTAATGAAACACTAGTCTGTCCCAATCAGGAAGCTTTCAGTTATTGTTGCATGGCTGAATCCAGTTAGGTCTCCTAAGAAGGAGAACACAAAACAAGAAGGAGTGAATGTCAGGGATTGTGGAATGGCTGCGTGTCTGCTGTTAATCTCCATCATGCATCAAATTAGTAATAAATAATTAGTAATAAATAAAAGATGGTCTAGTTTGTCTGCTCAGTGTTGGCATGTCACTATATGAATCCTAGGATTCGTGTTGCCCCTCACAATGCATGACCCACCCACCCCCACTGGGTACCCCAAACAATGCCAATTGCCTAGACTGCCTAGTGAATCTGACCAGGCTCAATGCCATTGGATCAAAGTGCTGTCAATCACTGCCTGTCAATTTAACAATGACCAACACCATTGGTTCAGAACATTGTCAATAACTTTTGGATTTGCTGTGTGAATTCATAACATCGTGGTTTTTAATCTCTAGTTTTACTTTGTAGCGGTGAACACATATAGTGAATGTTTCTCCATGGACCACAGCGCAACATATGGCAGCATTCAACATTCAAGTGTAAGTTATTAAAGACAAAATAAGTGTTCAATATAGCAGTGTGACTGTGTAGTGTGAATGAGATGTAAACCTTCCAGAAGAATGACTTTCGCATTATAAGTATGATTTAAGGGGGACATTTCAGAACAGTGTAAAGTGGGGAAACGGAATAAATGTGAAGACCACTCTGGAAGAGTGAGGTGGGGATCCTTACATTGTAGAGAAGTGTAAAATAGGGACATTGTAACACAGTGTAAAACATTTAGTTCACACAGCCATGCACGTTTGTATCCTGCTTAAATGTTAAAGTGCATTGGGAAGAATATGTCATCATTCATTGGTCAATCTCTCTAACCAAACATTTACTGAGAACTATAAGGCAATAATTTGTTCCCCTTTTTCATGATTCTCCATTGTATGCAATTTTCCATATTTAGAGGGGGCTGCAACAAATGCCTGCAAGCATTTTAAACTGCCTTGTGTGAAGACCAATGAAAACTCTAAGGTATATAATGGACCACAGTGCAACATATGGCAGTTTTCAACATTCAAGTGAAAGTTCTGTTAGATAATACAATAATAGACAATATAGTAGTGTGACCTTATAGTGTGAATGAGATAAGTATGATTTAAGAGGGACATTTTAGAACAGTGCAAAGTGGGGAAACAGCATGAATGTTGAGACCATTCTGGAAGATTGTGGTGGGAAACATTGTAGAGGAGTGTAAAAGAGGAACATTGTAAAACAGTGTAAATGGAATGAACATTTTGAAACAGTTTAAATGGAAAGGAACTTTGTGGACCACTGCGAATAACAAACATTCTTAAAGAGGAGAACATTGCCTGGTTTGTTCTGATCTGAATGCTTAGTAGACTAGACTTGAGTTAGAAACAATGCTTTACTAGCCTGTTCATTTTGCTGTAAAGTCCGAGAGCTTTGGATAACATCCCCAGTATTAATTGGACAACATGCAAGGTTGTGTTTGAGAGAGCAGTGGGAATTTGTATTTTAACCACATGTGAGTTTGCTGGTTTTTTTCAGTTTTATTATGGTAGCCTTTTAACTACCTGCACTAATAGTGTTATTTTATTATAGATGCCATAATTATATTGTTACTTTGTTAGTTTATAAGATTTATTTGCACTTTTCAACTGTTCTGTTATTTTTAATCTCTTATTGTATATCTTTGTTTACTCCTGTTCCACTTGTTGCACTGAGCATGTATAAGACAAACGAATTTCCCTCGGGATAAATAAAGTTCTTTCTTCTATCTTATCTTAGTCACTTAGTGTCTTCTTGTTTGTCTGATGAAGATTTGTTGAATTTTTTCGTCTCATTTATGATGAAACGCATTCACAATGATGCAGCATTAAAATTTCATAATTTACAGATTTGGTCTTGCTTTGGAAATCTGGAGTTAAAACATTATTTTATTACGTATTTGCTGGAATATATGTTGTGGACTGTGGTGCGCTGAATGACCGAGCAATTGAGGATCATCACTGATTTCTGAGATGTCAAAAACCCATTTAAAAGAATGTGAGCTTGGAGGATAAAGGTCTCCTCCATGTCAAAAGACACATTTACACTAAAGCTCTGTTCAGTCCTCCATCCACTCATCTCTCCCAGGTGCTGCTAATGGCAATCTTCATCACACAACAGTGGCATCTCCACCAATCACAGTCTCCGTCACAAGGGATTACATTTGACCCTTCTATTCAGTAAAGTTGCACTTGCCTGTTTGTTAAAATCAATTCCCTGACCACTTTCATTGCCCTTCCATTTGCGCTCTAGCTTTGCTCAAAGGTGCCCTGACACCTGGGTCATTCCATTCTATGACTGATGAGTTAGAAAGGGCTATTCCCTTCCTGCATCTACCCCCAATTTTTTCCTTTATATTTTAGTATGTGGCGGCCTTTTGCGGAAACCCCAGTGATGGAGACTGAACGTGCACATATGTGTGTTTACTAAATAAAAAATGAGCCAGTTTTTGTGACGTCGGGTGACCACTTACATTTACGGCATTTAACAGGCACCTTTTTCCAAAGCGACTTTCATTACTTCATTACCTAACAACAGGGGACAGTCTCCCTGGAGTAACTAGAGGTGAAGGGTCGTGCTCAGGGACCCATTGATGGTGCTGGGGGTAGGATTCGAACCTAGGACCTCATGGTCTAGAGGTAAGTATCCTACTCACTGAGCTACCTCTACCATCACTTGGGGTCACCATTAGGTTATTTAGATTTAGTTTATCCCCCTGATCAAAAACCAGCTTCTATTTAGAGAATTAGAAGAAGCAGCTGCTGGTGTGATCAAGGGTATTTGGGTCTTTGTTGGGATTGGGTGTTTGTTTTGTGTGTGTAGTATCTAAGTTTCTGTTGGGGGTTCTGTTAAGAGTTTCTGTTGGGTTATTTTTGCGGGTTATTTCTTCTACCTAGTCTTCTACCTTTTGATTTATGTCATTCGGACCCTCGTGCCTTTTGTTCTGAACATTTGAAAAGAAAGAAAGTAAAAGCATGTAGATTCACGGATGCGGACACACCCCCTTTATTGGGGACAAGGGGGAAGGCGCGATAGTTTTATAGTTTTAATGCACATAAGTGCTTGGACCGTACCTCCTTTGAGATACAATGACTGTTTTAGATGTTGTTTGCTTCAAGTTGATGCTTTTGTTAGCTAAAAAGATCTTACTACTCATTTGGTTGCTAAAATGGTGGCTTGTTTAGAATGATGTATGCGGAAGGTAACTTTACATCTACTGTCGGACCATTACCCTGTCTTTCAATATTTCATCCTGGCTAGTTTGGAGATCAATACGTGTTGGTTCTTCCATAATGTTGATGGACTACACTAGCCTGGCATTTTTGGCGCTCATGCATCTTGTGTATTCCATCAATGACTGTCAGATTAACTAGGACAGTAAAGGGGCATAAGGTCAAGATTTTGCACAGACTACTCCATGCCATCTTTAACTGTAGATTTTAAAGTGCTTTTGTTGTTTTTAAACAAATGAAATGTGATAAGGCACATTTAAATTATATTTATTGTTTAAATTATTTGACAGATTCTTGCCTTGAGCCATTCATATTTCTTGCAATAATTTCTTATTTTAACTCTGTCTAAAGCTCTTTGAGCTGTATAATCCATACCAAAGATGCTATACAGCACAAGCTTAATGGTGTTATTGCATCAATTGTCAGTAAGTTTTCGTTCTTATTTTTGGTGAAGTTTGGCACCACTTTGAGATATTGGCACTAGTCCAAACTTTGCACGTTATTTCACCCTCCTTCCATTGGTGTATGTGTATACAACGTGTTTGGTTGATCAGGGGTTGTGTACCGATCGTTTAATGTTCTGAGATTTTTTGGGTGTCTTACCTTGGAAAAACAGAGAATGTTTAATTATTAGTGGAAGTTTAAGTGATGTCAGCTAAAGCGCTGAGGAAGATATAAGCACTCTAACGGTTTGGTTGTTATTTCTGCTTGTTAACAGCCTTTAGGAAACTTAGTCACAGGTCAGTTATGAAGATGATGTGTGTCACTGTAAAAATTATCATACCATGAATTATCATACCATTGTTTTAACCCTGCTGGTAGCTGCTAGGTAGAACAGTTAGCTGCTTTTAGCTTGTTTTGAGTATGCACATTGGAAAATTCGCTAATATGAGATATGTATTATGAAAATGGATGCGGATTACATGGATTGCAATCACACCTCACAATTTCTCACGCAAATGCATTCTAGTTGTTGTTATTATTCTTGGCATAGAAAACATTGGGGACACGTTTTCGAAGAGGGCTGAGGTGAAGAATGTGTCAAAGACGCCGGCCAGGTATGTAAGTGGATTTGCCTTGTTGTATAAAGGGGGTCATAAAATGTAAAAGAGTCTTGTGATGCATTTACTGCTGTCCATAAAACAGCCCCAGACCGCACGTAGAGCTGCCTCCGTGATGGAGGGCTGCACCACCAGCCATCCAAAACTCTTTATTTCTTTGTCAAGGTTAAATCATGATCAAACGATACGAACATTTTTTCAGCAGGTCAGGACACGCTCTTAGCCCGACATTCAATCAGCGCTGTGATTTTCTCCTCCAGCCCGCCAGTAATTGCAGTGAACCTATGAAGTCAGACAACTAACCCGATAACTGTGATGCAAACTTGATCTTATCAAAAATAACCTTGCCTGAGCCAATAAAAAAAATAGTAGTTAATTGTTTGTTTTAATTTGGTCTTAGCATGTTGGATCCAGTGCAATGATATTGGAGAGGGGTTCAGCCCCTTATTGGGTAATTTATCATCATTAACAGAGTGAGACCAGTGCGTGTCATCCTAATAAAGAAGAATAGACTTTTAATGGCACAGGATGCTGGTCAGCAAATGAACAGCACCCTTTGCTTCGAAACCTATCAAAAGCCATTCTGCCTTTAGCTGGGAGTCATATTACCTTCCACTTCAGCTGCGGACAAATGATAGTACGATAAAACGACTATTGCCCTTGCTTTGCAGCAGCAGTCCAGTCTGGTTCAGAGTGCGGCAGATTGGAGAGAGCTTGGGACAAAGCTCTGCAGTTTTGAGGTGGAAAAGAATTGCAAAAGATTTGTGTTGCTTCATTAAGTTAGTCTGTCACAGTCTCAGAACCTCTGATTACAGACACTGAGGTGTCTGATTACAGACACCTCTAACCCCAGAATCCATGCTTCTATGCACCAGGAGACAATTGCAAAACAAACAAATGATGTTTTTTGATTTTGGAAATACACCTCCAGGAAGAACATTTTTCTCAGGTTTTATCTTTTATAGGTGCAAGTACTGAACTAAACAGCTTTGCCTTTGTTTTTATAGAAATAATCCCAACCATATTTATCCTATTATTTTGAAATAAAATTATTATCCTTTATATTGTTCATAATTTTAAAGGAAATGACAAAACTTCAAAATAAGAGAAATGATGCAGTGTTTGCAGAACTTGAATAATTCAAAGAAAACAAATATCTTGTTCACTCTAATTACCTTTGATGGACTTGTAGTAGTGTTTTGCCATCTGATTGGTCACATTGTGGGGAGAGAGTGTCAGTTGTATCAGTTTTTATACTTTTCCTCAATAAATAAGGCCTGATTTGGGTAATCAGTGATCAGCACCTCTTAAAGCTGAATGAAGTGCTTATGTAGGAATTTAACAGACGCTGGTATGGAATGGTTGTCACACTCAGATGCCAATTTCAAATAAACTGCAGTGTTCTCTTGTTTTTTTCAGGAGCTGTGTTCATCTCACAGAATGTCTTGCTGAAATTATGACATGCGATTGATCAATTTATTTGTCAGTCACACAAACTTGTCACCTTTGAGGCTTTATTTCACTGAAGTTACATTTTAGAGTTGGATCTGTTCTGTCTATTTCTATAGTAATTAGAATTGGACTGTATGGAGTTTGCATATGACTGGGAGCATAAATTTGTTTGTCTGCCCATGTTATCTGCCCAGTGCTTTTCTCTATGCTCCCAGTGTTTTTGTCCCATGACCCCTGGGATAGACTGCAGCACCCCTATGACCCAGGTTAGGGATAAGTAACAAATAATGGATGGATTGATATAACATTCACCGAAATGGTTTTGTGCTTTTAAGAGAAAAACATCAAATTGTACAATTCCCACTTTGTAGCTGTAACATCCAGAGGTTAAAAAAATGGTGTCATTTTGAACACTGACTTCCCAGCAAGTCAAGCAGAAAATAAGACTAGCGCACTCATATCCAGTTTATGGTTTATCTTTTCAATGTGCAAAATTACCTCATGCAATTTCAAACCGTCGTCTTTAAGTTATGTGTTGTTGAGGATGTAATGGCAGCTCTTTGTTCTTCATCCAAGAATGCTGTTCAGCTTCTCTTGTGCTGATGGACTTGATGGCTGGGACTCGGGGGCTGGAGCGGGTCAGGCCAGCGGAGAGGTCTTGATTCCCTATTTGTTTCCTTTGCGTCCCTCAGGTGGAAGATTGTGCAACATGAACTGCCAATGAAGCGTGAAACTCGGCCAGTCATGCATCACGGACAGGGCCGAAGTCCGATTTATTTTTAGAGCCGCACCGCTGTGGCTGAGATGCAGAACAGTTTATCTTCTCCCTTTTATCTTGGTGCAGTGACTGACACTGCACCTACTGTACTCTATATAGCACTCCACACTTTTCTAAGAAGAGTAAATATTTAATCTGATATGATACTTGAACATTTCTGATCAAAAGGAAGATTGTAGATTTATATTTTATGAGGAATAAGCTTTTGTGATGATGGCATGCAAATGATCACTCTCAAGAAAAAGCACCTTGGCTAGACCCTTTCGTCGCCCCCAGAACAGCAGACCAGTTAGATGTGCTCGACTGGAATAAAAGGATCCCAAATGGTCTGTGTTATCGATTAAATTAACTCGCTTTGTGGGAGGGGGGTGTTATCAGATGAAAAACTTTCACCATGCAAATCTTCATGTTGAAAATCTGGAATAGCAGTTCTTTCGATGAAGCAAAATTGTCTGAAATTGTAACTCCAAATTCTTTCACCAGGATTTCGAGAGGTAGAGGGACTATGGTTTACACATGCTGTGCGCTGAACAAATATTTATGTCATCACAATTTATACAGCAGCTAAAATGGGTTTAAATAATTGATCTCAAAATACTTGCGATTAGTTTTTCTATGTGAGAATATCTTTCCAATAGATGTCGAGGCGAGGGCTGGTACATTGGTCTTTTAGCTGTACTAATAAATGAAATAAAAATAAAGCTATCAACTTGTTCAGGGTTTGAGTTTTAGCAAATCACCAAATTGACAGCTTGAATTTTTTGATTTACAGTTCAGTGGGCTTAACATAAGCTAGTGAAGTAGGTAAAGAAAATGTTTTGATACTTTTCTCTGTTCAACACATTAAATTATAACTGAACTGAAACTGAAGTCAGCAATTTGGAAATTTGCTAAAGCTCCAAACGTAGTAGACTCAAGGCATTCCCAAGTGGTGGAACATTGTTTACTCATCAATGGTAGGTAGCAAGTTCAAACAGCCTTCAATGGCTGAGAGTCCGAGTGCCTAATTGGCCTTGTGTGTAGGATGGCTCTCCTTCTCACTATGTCACGTGATGTGTTTAAAACTGATGGTTCAGAAGGAGCAGCTAGCACATCTGTACACTTAAGTTAATCTAGACATTAAAATAATCTTAAAAATGAGGAGGTGAATTTCATTTTTTAAACAAACAATGGCAACATTATTAAATCTAGATTATCTGAGGAGCCAAGGTTATACAACAATGAATATCATATGATGCTGGATGTGACTGTCCTTTGTAACTGTTACAAAACCGAATCATATATTGTCCCCCCAAAATATAGCATTCTAAGGGCTAAAATCCAGGTCTAAACATCTTAATCCAAATCGAGTTATTAGTGTATGCTCTACACAGAAGAACTTAATCAGACACTTGCCAAAACCAAATGATAGTGTTGTCATTCAGTGTTGCAATAACATATATTATCTTCGGATTATGCAAAGCAAAATAACTTAAGAAACAAAGCAAAAGCAATATTCAAACTTCACTAGATGGCTGAGGCTTACTCATTATCAGTTAAACCAGAGTAAACAGTAGCTAATAACCTGAGTAACACATTCTAATTTCACCTTGTCTTCCAAGCCAGGCTGTGACAATGTGCGGAGATATTTTATTCAAGAGATAAGAAATAATTCAGACATGAGGTCTTCTCCTGTCACCCATTTGATGAGCGGAGACTCACCTGTCCATCTTACCTGTGCATCAGTGACAGCAAAAGGAATGGCTGCTGCCTCTAATTAACACCAGCAGCCTCTGTTCCTCAGGCTTGGCCCCGTGCCCACTCTTCACCAGCTCAGGCAGGGCAGCCGGTAAGGACCCCACTGAATCTTCCATTAGAGTTATTTCGCTACCAAAAAAATCTGCAAACCCATTTTCATGTGGAAGAGCACTTGCTATTATTCAAAGATTTTTATCAAAAGACCAAATTCTGCTACACTTCATCTGAGAGCTGTGAACAACGAGTGAGGGATGATTAAACTGAAAGGATGGAGATTTCACTGACAGAGAACAGTGCTAGGAAGTCACGGTCATGAAGAGGACAGTGCTCTGGATAATCATGCAACTAAAGTCATTCCCTGTGAATCTTTACATTTTAAATGATAAAGCTAATAGAAGAACAGGCTGTAATGTATAATGACCGTGATCAAGACTGGGATGGAAATCTGAATAATCTGATAACTACAAAAGAGCAAAGGAAAGCAGTTTTTTAAATCTAATGTTAGACATGAATTCAGATTTCACTCAAGCTGATACGTGTGGTCAGACTTTAAAGACATATCTACAGTAGCTGACAGCTGTATGCTAACTCCTGGGGAGAAAAAACCATATGAGCTTCAATATTGATGTGTACCATTCCTTAAGTATTTTAGCAACTAGAACACAACTTGACTGAGAAGGATGACCAAGGCATCAGGGCTAACACACTGGAAATATTTGTTATTTGAACAAAGTTTAGTAGCTCTGATGTAAAATGCTTTGTTAGAACTGTTTATCATGGTGTTTTGTAGGAATCGGATATCTAACCCATTTGATGATTTTAAAACTTAAACACAGGTCCAATGCTTACCATATTGTTTTGGTTATGATTAGGGCAAAACAAATAAATTCATACATACATCCAGTCATACGGGACTTTATGGTAAAATCATGCTTTTAACATTTAATTGAATAGTTCAGGCTTGGTTTGGGATCATGAAAACTACATGAACCCTTAAAACGGATATAAACCTACCTAAACATCTAAAAAGTCCCATTCAGAGAAGCATCAGTAGTCATAAAGGCTGCTTGTGTCAATTTTGATGCAATTTCACCTAAGAAAATATGCATTGATTGCTTGCTGGATGCCTAATAAATGTTTATTTAGATTAATAAAAGCCAAAATAAACTGGCAGCTAGTGGCTTAGTGGTTAGGGTGTTCGCTCTGCAATCAGAAAGTCGTAGGTTTGAATCCCAAGACTGCTAGTGGAACCACTGAGCAAGATACCATCCCCACACTCTGCTCCCTGGGTGCTGTGCTCATGGCTGCCTGCTGCTTCACTGGTCAATTTACATCCGAACTCTGTGCTTTAGAACCTATTTTCCTTTTCAGGTACTTCATGCACTGTTCTGCCCAATATTAAGTCCAGCTGCGTAATATTATGTAAGGCCTAAAATGTCAACAAAGCAGTTTTGAAACATATTCAGCAGTGTGCAGGGGTCAGCATGGGTACTTTGACCAGTCTGTTGCTGTACAACACCATATGCAGCACACTTTAATGCACTTTGGTTTCCTGACAAATCTGAGTATTTGATTATCATTAATATTTTGTATCTATTTGTGCTACAGTAGCTTCTGTGGGATTTGATTGCTGGCTAACTGGTTTTCTTCCTTTGCTTCATCCAGCTATCGTTTGCAGAAGTGTAGAATTCTTGATCATTTTGGATTAAAGGGTCTATCTGTGTTGCAAATATCATGACAACCATTGTAAAGGACATGAGGTTGGTATTACATGGACTGATCACTGTTATAATAGTCTTCTTATGCAAGTAATTCATATGCAGTGCTACTCTATATAAAGCCTATAATCTATTAACTACACAGTTAAATTGTTCTACACTGTTGTTCTGCCTTGACAGCAGTATCACGAAGATCTTAGAGGTCAGGAGCGTCTCTAAGACAGCAGCCGTAATTAGTATGGCAGAAAGAGCCTCATCTTTTGCTTCTGAGAAAGGTGTTGTGGAGATATCTTATAATAAATGAACATTTCTGGGGTAAATGTCCTTAGAATAAAGATTTAGTAAGAGGCTTTGTAGGAAAATAATAATGAAAAGGTCTGCCGACATTCAATGGCAATTGATCCTGTGGGATTGGGAGCTGGATAAGTCAGCAGTCCACACACACACACACACAGAGAGAGACAGAGAGAGAGACTCTCAGACTTTCAGACTCATTAAGCATTATTGCCTTATAGCACAACACTTCACAGACAGAGACCCTTCAAATGGCTTTTTTCTGTGGTGCAACTTCTCCTTTCTAGAGAAAATACTAACTGTGTGACATGAAAATAGGGCAACTCATGCCCAGGACCAAAACATATTCACTCACATATTCCTGACTATTTCTTTTCTCATTTTTTGGCTGATTTGCAAGCCAAGAGCTACGCTGCAGCTGTCAGAAAATTTCAAGGCAAAGTGGGCTTTTATGTGGGTGGAACAGTAATGAAGAAATGTATTCTACCAAGTGCAACACAGGAGATGTAGCCTTTTTTGCATTGCCCACTGAAACAAGGTAATTTTCATTACTGCTGCATTATAACCAGTTTAGAATGTTTAATTTACTTAAATCAGACCCTCAATCTGGCCTCTGAAAGCAGGGGTTATATTAATGTCTCAAAGTGTGTTTTGCATCTACAGTTACATTTTCAGTGATTGTAATCATTAAAATAGCTCCTATAAATCTGATCACGAAGAAAAACAGGGACTCGTGACATTTTATAGAAATTGGAAAACCCATTTTCCTTGGGGGGTGGGGTGGGGTGGGGGGGTGAGAGAAAGAGAGAGAGAGAGAGAGAGAGAGAGAGATTGCTTTTTCAATCCCAACCTTTATTTCCGATTCTTCCTGTACCCCCCAAAATTAATTCAGTATTTCGTATCATAAAGGAGAGGAAAAAATACATAAAACAACATCCGAATATAGAAACAGAAATAAAGAAACTGTGTGCCGCACATACAGCCCGAGCGTTG
>JBBMFX010000002.1:1431170-1444961 GCA_037832545.1 Rhabdalestes septentrionalis | reverse complement strand
TCTCTCTCTCTCTCTCTCTCTCTCTCTCTCTCTCTCTCACACACACACACACACACACACACACACACACTCTCTCTGACACATACAAACAAACCTTGCCTGTTTCAGCCTGTCCAGAGGGTCAGGCCCTGTGTGCCGGATGGAGATCATGACTGGGAAAAAATGGAAATGAAGCCGAGTCTTATCATCATAGGGTTCTTACCAATGATCTCACTGGCCAGGATCCCACCTAAAAGCAACTTGTCTTGGCAGTAACAAGTAATGAATTCAACCAAATAAAACAGAGGGCAAGGAACCAAATTTGAAGAGATCTCTTTTAACTCAGTACTGTGTCCAGATGAACTGGCTATAAGGGTAATTAATTACACTTTTAACTTTTATAAATATTCAGAGTGCAGTAACTGTAGCGATATTTACCCCAACAGAATGTGATATTATGGTGTAATAGAAAGAATTGAGAGGTAATGTAATGGTTTAGAAACATTAAAAATAGTAATAATAAATTAATTAGTATTCATGCAGGTTCATGCAGTCCACTATTGAGTGAATCAAGAAACTCAAAGCAAGATTTTTGCTTTAATGGAAATAGCAACTATTGCACCAGTTTGTTACAGTTACAGTTTTCAAACAAGGGGAGTTGCTATTGCTCCAGTGGAAGATTTGGTATCTCTGTTCAGATGCATCTGTTCATTCTATTGAATTCAACAGCCCAGAGGAGGTCAGTTTATGCCCCTACTCCACTCCCCCCGGCTCCCAGCCAATAAACATTAATCACAATTATCAGCTCCTCAATACACTGTCTTGCTCAGCCAATCTTGTGCTGAAAAACAAGCCTCGGCCCAACAGCATCCCTTTGCCGGCTCTTTGTGGCCGAACTCAGGTTCCATTCTGCAGCAAATTGTTTGTACAGTCTCCCGTGTTCGAGCCAATATGCCTCCAAATAAACTCTGTTCTCAGCCATTAGTTCTGCAGTCTCCCTCTCCACGCGACTCCTAATAGGCTCCTGCCTGGGACAGGTGCTCTGCAAATTGGTTCTTCTCAATGATTAACGAGGTGAGATTTATCAGGGGGCCACGGGTGGACGGGGCCGGCCAGGTGGCACTGCGAGACGCTTGGGTTGGCACTGTGACAGCATCACGTCCAGTCTCAGACTCATTTGGCTTGCCGGTTCTGACATTTACAGATTAATAGATTGATTAAACATTTAGGCAGACGCTAGGAAATGGGCAGACTCTGTCTCAAGGCTGTGAATATGTGCTTGTACATTTGTGTGGTTGCACACCGCCCATCAAAGTTTTGAGGGATGCCTTGATTCTTCAAACCAGTCCAGCACAAGCTGCAGCGAAACAAATGGTAGCTGTTTGGTGTTCCAATGTCGCATAGAATCAAAGTTATTTTAATTAAAAAGGCATGTGATAATTATGGAAAAAACACTACTGGGGGTTTAAAAATGGCATCACACGCAAATGAAAACAGAGAACAAAAATGAATACTTGTCTTTATTTTAGGCCTTAGAGACAAATGAATAAAACCCAAGATCTTTGTCCCCGGGAGAACTTTCAGGATAGTCTCCGCCATGAGTGGGTGGGGAAAACCTGCAGAGGGAGGGGCTCTGGAGTGCGGCCAAGTGGCGGCACAGCTAATTTTAGACTGATTTACACTATTTATATTTGTTGAAATTAGATTTAGTTCTGCGAGTTAATCTTTCTTTGTGGGTGTGTAATTGAATTTTCTAAGTATCTGCATAATTAAATCAAGGAGATGTAAAAAATAAAATAAAAAGCCATTAAGAGTGCTTCAAAATATGTTATTCCCCTCAGAATGGTTCACACTGGTGGGGTTGGGACTGCCTTCTCTAAAAGCTACCTGACACAGTTATTATATGAAATGGTTATTAATACACTTGCTGACACCCAAGACATAAGCTGTGTTTGAAACGGTGCCCTGTTCACTGCAGAGTGTACTATTTTATGATTCTGCCATTCTGGGGTAGAGTCCAAAAAATGGTGCAGATATCTACTTCACTCTACTGATCTCAGAGTGCACCTCAGTGAGCAACATACAACCAGCATTCAGGGGATCGCGATGTTTGACCTGAAGATTTACATGCAGAGGAGGATTACTGAGTGGAGCAACCATGGCAACATCTTGATAACAATATTTGCTGCAACGCGTTAAAGGGAATACCAATTTAACATAGAGTCGAAATTATTTGCTGCCCTCACAAACTCTGTTCCCCATTACAGTCTTATTGCTGAATTGTGAACACGTGTGTCTATTTTTCTCCTTTCTTCCTTTATTTACATATTCATTCCTTCATTCGTTCATGTTAAACTGATTGCTTCATTCATTAATTTGCTTATCCAACCCGTCAAATGTATTAATTCCTTCATTTATTCATATGTTCATTCCTTCATTAATCAATTAATGTATTAATTAATCCATTAATTAATTTGTTAATTTACTCCTTTACTCCTTTATTCATGTATTAATACTTTTCCTAATGGTAGGGTTGGGCCAAAAACCCATCACTAGCATGGCAAAAGGCAGAGAAAACAGAAATATTGTTTATATTTCTTTTGAAGGAACAAAATTGCTATGTTTTTGTCAAGGTTTCCCATTTTCCTGGTTTAGAGGAAAAAAAAAACACTCTCACCCTTTGTTAATCCCAATAGTTTATTTCACAAATTACGAAGATCATGCAATGTGCTGTTATGTCTTGTTATAACAATTCTATTATTTCTGGTCAGAATGATTAAGGCTTCTTTAACATCAAGCCAGTAATACAGATGTTATCAGCCCAGTGAGGTTGGGGCACTTTTTTATGGAAAATATTTTTTATTTACATATTTTTTGGGAAAAAAAAGAAATTGGTGAATAATTATGTAACACTAAGTATCTCAGACAGGTGCCATCTGTGTGTATGAGGTTGCAATGACCCCTTAGTTCAGAATTGAAGAAATAAGAAGTGAAAGAGATGACGGCTCATCACAGGTACATTGGTTGCTCTTCAGCTCATAGCTGACGTTTTGCATCTCTGGCATGTTGATGTGGAGAGTAAAAATAGCTTTCGTGCTCCGATGAGATGTAATGATCTGGAAGATGTTTCTCAAACTGAGAAGAAAGGAAAGATTCAGCACAATAATAATCTCCTTTAATGTCAAAAGATAAAAAAACAGTTCATGGTGGAAAAGTTTAACCGTGTGTTCATCACATCTGTTTTAAGTTTCATGCAGAGTCAGAGATCAGAAAGTTAAAAATAGTGCGCTAAGCTACATGAACCATCTTGCCTTGATATTTCGTCTTTGAACTCACAGGAAACATGCTTCACCTACCAGTTTCTTTCCTCAGAAATGCTTATTTACCAGTTACTCACAAAGCTGTTGCATACGTGGTGATGTGAAGTTCAGTAAAAAGCCACAGATAAAGTAGAAACTTGATTAACCCTTTTCTAAACCCTGGAATGATACAACGTTTTCAAAACATTTTTATTCTTGCTGTTTTTCCTAATTCTCTAGATTTTAGGAGTGTAATGATACTCTTTACGTAAAAAAAAAATTACCCAGTTTTCAATTTCAGATTGAAATTTAAATGAATAAAGAAGAAGAACTGGGAACAGCTCTTGCACAATTTATTAATAAAACCAAAGTTTAAAGTTGGCAGGGCTGAGGAGAATATATGACAAAATGTACTAGACTGGGTTATTGATTGACAATTGTTTGCACTATAAATAATGCAGTGACAATGAATGAAGATTTAATGAAGCATTCTATGCATATCGTCATGTTTTGCATTGTGATATCAGGACATTTCAATGCATTGTTACAGTGCTAAAGGCCAGTGTGTATAAGACTGCATGACAAGAACCTACATAAACATGTATAAAAGCTTATTATGGCATCAAAACGGACTCAGTCAGGCTTTCATGTTGGAATCTGTGTTTCTAAATGTGGTGTCTATTACATATTAAGGATTTAAATAGGTGTCATGAAGCTCTATGAATGCTGACCTTCGGTCAGTGCTACAGGCTTTTGGGTACACATTTGTATGACTCATCAAATTATAAAAGAAGTGTAGATGTGGCTGGTGGCAGTGGTGTGACAGGAGTGTGCAGTAGTGCTTATCTAAGCAACCAAACAAGCAGCATGCTGGAGGCTGGCGGATAACCTTATACACACTGTTTATCAGGCCACTCCGACTCCACATCTTGACCTCTGGAGGCTGCATTACATTCTCTTCCCAGTAGAAATGTACAGCCTAGACCACAAGGCTAAGTATATTGCCATATCGTCTGATGCTGTTCAATGATTTGTCAACATAGAAAGTACTGTTGATGGTAAAGTAAAGTAAAGTGGCCCCTTGTAGTCATGGGAGAACACACCTCAGGAACAGTGTGAAGTTATTTCTCTGTCTGTCTCCCATTCACCAAGTTAAGCAGTAGGCCGCTACAACCAGGTGCCCCAAGAGCAGTGTGGAGGTGGTATCTTGCTCATGAAACCCTCAGTGGTGCCACAAGCAGACCTGGAATTCCACTAGGCCACCAGCTACCCAAGATCTTTAAAAAACCTCCTCATATATGTGTGTGTCTGTGTGTGTGTGAGAGTATATGTACTGTATATGTGAATAGGTGCACATGCTTTGATTAATGCAAGAGTTCCTAGAAATTCTACCATTGCAGGCGTGCCCACCCTTTCTAAGAATTTGCTAGGAATATTCTTTTGCGTAATGCAGCTTTTATGAGATCAGTGTAGGAAACGACAGTATTGAGATCAAACGTAACATACACAATATTGACACACTTTGCTGTATCACGTCCAAGGAGGCACACAGTCAGACCTCCATTTTCCTATGATTCTTTATTAACCAAACACAAAACCAGGCACGAGGGCCAATACTCTTTACAGGACACCAAACTACAGAGCACTTAGACTCTGACACGGTAGAACTTACATACAAATGCAAACAAGGTCTGAATTTACCAAAATACAAAACAGATGTGGAACGTATTTGACAAACTTAAATCACAGTGTACTATATCGGCCACTGGCTGGGGATGTCACAGACATGCAGATCTGCTTATACTGATATTACAAATATCCTTGCTCCATGTCCTGATAATATAGCTGTATTCTCAACGCATGCTTCTCTCTGCCTTTGCCTTGTGTCTCTTCTTTCTTAAGACGCCAACCATAAAACATGAACTTAAGCCTGATATCACTCTTTTCTCCAAAGGGTTTAATGAATGGAAGCATATGGTGTAAGCTAGAACATGGGAACAATGTTATATGCCGTGTTCCACTTTGCGCAGCACATACACACACACACACATACATACACACACACACACATGCCGTAACATTCCATTGCAATGTTAGGGTCGCTGACATACTGAGAATGAATAGCCATCCGAACACCTGCCCTGTACTTGTCCACCAGGGGCCTGACCATGGACGAATAGGCTAAAGGTGGCTAATAACTGATGCAGAGAAACACATGGACAGCAGATCAAATGTACAATGAGAGTGGAACAAAAATGGATAAGAGCTGAAGAGGGGCGATGTGTAACATAGTTCATAGACTTTTCACCTCATCTGAAACTTTCGGAGAATACTAGATGAAGCGGGTGCACATGCAGCTTATGTATCGGATGATGATCTTGTTGATCTTATGAAACCTGCACTCGTTACAGAGCATATGTTTTACAGGGGTTTTACCACAGGCAATCAATATAATCATGCATGTAATGCTCAGAAAAACCACACAGTAAAATTATTTTTGTGGTTAACGGTTTTAAAACACAGTAGATATAAAACATGGTTAAATAAATAATTTATTTAATTACATGAACATGTAATATTTATTACATCTTTTCTTTCTTTTTTAGGGAAAAAGTTTTATTTATGATAACCTGAAGAAATGTTTAAAGTTTGTCACTGTTGCCAAGCACCTGTCATCTCCTGCCCTGCCTGGCCCCCACCTCTGTCTGTTTTCCCTCCCTTTTTTCCTTCCCAGTCTCTGGCCATGTGCTTCTGTTCTTGTTTTACTTTCCCATGCTCCACCCTAGTGTCTTGCACCTGTTCTCAGTTTATTTCCCCTCCCATTGTAATCTTGTCCAGCTGTTTCTTGTTCTTGTCTCTGAAGATTCACCACCTCATTGTGGTTGTGTGGTGGTCCATGTATGTCGTTTCTCCATTGTTGTCTCCTTATTTCGTTTTCAGGTCCTCCTGTTCAGACAGTCGTGTTTTTTTCCAGTTTACTCAGGCCTTGATTCTCACAGGTGCTGGGTTTCCTTTTGTTTCCCTGGTTTGTCTATGGACCCCTTCTCAAATGGTTAATTTGTCACTTCAGTGTCATCACCATGGACCTTAATAAACACTTGTACTTCCACCTATATGACCCCATTATCAATCATCGATCACTGAGGGAAGGCCCTAAAAGATAAAAAATAAACAAAACACAACTTATACTATACAACTTGCAGTATGTTTCATGTCCACTTTTTCTCCCGTCCAGCTTCTGAATAAAAAGTGCTAGGGTGCCCTTTGTATGGCCTTTAATAGGATGCTGGAGCACTCAATGTTCCTACTGCTAAATGCTTAATTACAATGCATTTCAGAAAAACAAGGATTTCTTTTAATTAGCTGGTGTAGCATTAGGATGTTGCTGTAATTGACTCCAATGTAAAAGACTGTTGTGCATACATAAACCAGACAAATTAAATACGAGCTAATGAGCAAAAAAGTTTGAATGCCTTTTTATTCACAGGCCGCCTAGCCAATTAAGGGAAGGTCTGTGGAATTAATATGAGATGGCAGGGTGGGAGCTGATGCGGCCATCGCTTTAGCATAAACAAACAAACCATTGGTAGGTTAATAAATTAGTCGATGAGGAAAGGTGGAGAGGTGGTAGAAAAATCACAAGTCTAGCAGCCTGCATGACAACGGGCCAACGTAAAGAACATGGGTGGGACAGGAATCCAATTACTCTGCTTAATAAGCAGACACTGGGCCATTTTCCATCAGATTCCAGTTCCTCACATGGTATCGAGGCTGCTTTTCTGTCCTTCTTTCATAAATATGTATAATATGTACACATGCATTATATAAATGTTAAAATATGCAGTCAGTTTTAGTATTAAAGTTCAGTATAGAGCACACTGACAAATCCCAGCACAGAAAAAAAAGAAGCTCAGAGGATTGTCCAACCTGATCCTGCTCGTAAGATAAATAGGCTGATCTTATCAGTTGTCATCCAGCGTGTCACAGGCAGCAAGATCTTGCATATTTCCCTGGATTGAATCTTTCCTTTACCATGCTACTGTATCTAGATCATGGTGATACCAGCACTCAGCATGTGCACAGTGACTCACCATCTAATGGTGATAAATTCCTCCTGCCTTAAACATGCTTTGTCAGTGATAGCTCTGTAACCTTAGGGTTGTGTCCACACCTCATTTATCAAGAGCAATGGGAAACTGTAGAGAGACATAATAGATTACTGTTTTTTTTTTCTTTTCATTTTAACACATTAATCTTCTCCTTTTAAAAGTTTTGGGGTTTTTTTCCTTCCTCCATCAGTTAGCAGGAATGGGTCACTATTCACTCAGGACAACATGGTCATTGCACAGTGGAGAATTATAGAGCAGACACAGTAATCCAACTTAAAGCAAGAAACAAACAATAGACCAATAAAAATGCAAGAAAGTTGGTAACCCATAAAAAAATACAACATAAAAATGGGATAAAAATGATACATACAAGCAAAACAGACTGAGCTACCATAGAGGGACTCATTCAGATCATAATAACATAAATATTGTTTCTGAAGCTAAAAATTCTCGACTGTATTAATTTGAAGGCAGAAGTTAAAAGTGTGGCTTAATATCTGAAATTATTGCTCTCTGGTTCTCATAGATCCTTTTCCTTTTCTGAGCCACGGTACAATTGAATCAAACTAAAACTGAATGCACTCAAATGTGCAGGGCTGTGGCCTTCCAGAACCTGGGCTGGGAAACACTGAGGACTGGAGAAAGGTCATAACTGAATAAAAAAATCAATTAACTGCTTGTAACCCACCAAACAGGGCAGATCAGAAGTTTTTTGCTGCTTAATTGGAGAAGATGTACCTTTTTGGGATGTCAATACTATTTTTTGGCTAGATCAAGATTTCTTGACACATATGGCATTTCACTGCCCTTAATACGAGTCTTGATTAATTGATGTATGATAGACATACATGCACCACCATTAGTCACCCCATTTGACATCATTTAAGATTATATCTAAGGGGTACATTTTAGGCGAGTAGCCTGATTTATTTCTTTAACATGGTTCCATGCCAGAAGTGCAGCAAACACTTAATTGTCATCATATGGTGCAGAACTTTTTCTGGTGTTTTCAGATATCACATAGAACCAGTTAATAATAAGCACTACTTTAGGTCTTGGAGACAAGAAGAAAACACATGTGCTTTGAACGTTCAGGATATCTGCAGACGGAGGGGGTCCGGAGAGCGGCCGAGCGGCGGCGCACCGAGACAGAGAGCCACAAACAGCGAGCATGTAGGAGAACCAACACCAGTTTTAAACTGATTTACTCCATTTATATTTGTTGAAATCAGATTTTACAAATACACTCTGAATTCTAAGGGCCACTTTGTTTGTTCTTATGGCAACTTAGTTATTGGTACAAGGCACTGAATTGTTTTACTGACCGATTCAATTATTTTCTGTATTGTCATTTGCAGTGGTTATTTCATAGAGTAATTTTTCTCTCTAATGATACATTTCTTTTTGCTGCATACATGTTGATGCTTTCTACATTTAGTGTAAAATGTAGGGATCATCATATTATTAAATGTATTCCCTGATTTTAGGGGATCTGCAGTAACTGTAGAATACCGTTGATGCTTACCTGAAATGTGTGGACCACCGACATTGGAAAGAGTCTGTGCTGGTGCTCAGCCAGCCCTGTAATACAGCCCTTTTTCACTTTCTGCTTGTTGTCTTCAGTGTTGTCGATCAAAATGCTGCTCGGTGCGTTCCGGGTCGGGTGATTGATTTGGCCTCAGCTGCAAGGTGAAGCTCTGTACAGATCTGAAGCAGTAAATGGGAACCGTTACGATGTACACTGCCACTGGCAATCATGTCATCGGTAAAGAAGAGTCTGCCATTCATGCCCATAGCCCCATGTTTCACACATGATGTGGTGTGGCATGCAGTTTCTTTCTCTCCACATGTTCCTCATTTTATCATAGAGAACTCTTATGCTGTATTTCTACTGGCATAAGCAACATTGCTGTTCTGTGAACAAATCTTTATCCAATACAAATAAAGTGACCCGTACCCGAGCTGAAACCCAGCTACTCGATGGCAAGGCTAAAACCCGGCCGCAGCCAAGCTGAGCGCATCACTTCTTTCTGATTAGTGTGAACATCATCTCAACATGGAAAGAGGCCATTGTGTTTTACTGTCCACTCAAAAAAAAAAAAGAAGCATGAACAGGGGAGTCAACAAGAAACGCTTTCTATTTGGGCTGAAGATACATTTCAGTGGGAGTTTTCTATGACAAATTGATCTCTAACTCAGTGAGAAACGTGATACAGGACATCACTAACAAGTTAGCTGGGTTAGGTTTTCATAGCAGGGTGAAATGGTGTGGGGTGGGGGGGGAACTCAAGCAAGCCTATGACAAAAATAAAGGTTTATGACTAATAAAAGTTAAAAACTATAAAGTTTTTATAAAATACTAATAAAAGTTAACTGGTTCTGATAGAAAAACCTTCCGCTGGTTTTCAGTAATCTGACCTCTCTCTTCTTAAAGCTTATAAGTGTTAGGAAGTGATAACACCTGCCTGTAAAAGGACACATCCTATTGTTGGTGGTTGTCTGTGTTCACTAAATGCCTGGAAAAAATGTTTTTGGAGCCAGAATCTAGCGGTCAGAGCAACTAACTTCAGAGTGAAGTTTAATGTTAAAAAGTGGGCAGGTCGTCTGGGATTGTTGGTCTGTTTACATTTCAAAGACCATTGGAATCTTGGACCTTAATCTGGCTGTCTCTACCAGCAGGATAAAACTGGATCAGGTTTGGATTTTACAGCAGAACAATGGTCCAAAACATAGCTCTAAATACATAAAAATGGCTCAGTGATCACAGAACCAACGCTTTTACACGTCTGACCTGAACTCCTTTGAAAATCTGTGAGAAAAGCTGAGGGTGAGGGTCCACAAGTGAGAATGAAAGATTTTAAGGGATCTGGAGAGATTTTGTGTGAAGGAAAGGTTTCTGATGCCTTTGATATGTATTCTTTTCTTAACCTTACCAAGCGCTGGAAGTCCCAGCAAAGAGTGGTGCATAAAGTATTAAACATTTTGGGAAATATTTTCTTTTTTGTGTGTGCGTGCGAGTGTGTGCGCGTGTGTATTTGTGTACATGAGAGAGATATCCAGCACATTTTTGTGTAGCATTTTTAAAATTTGTTCTGTTTAATTTAACATTCATAATGAAATTAGCCAAATGAGTTAACAGGGAACGTGTTATGTTTTCCACGCCAGATTGTAAAATGAAAATGTACAGCAGCATGTTCTCTGTAGAGCTTTTTGTACATGTACATATCTACGCCATGTTTTCAATATTGTTCACAACAGTGTTTGGCACTAAACTGGAGTGTGTTACCCCTGTCTGGGTTTTGCTGGTTTTGTTTCACCTTTACTGTATTCTCTTAATTCAGTGGATTCAAACTAAGGTTTGCATTTTCTCTATAAAAGATTTTCAGTAAAAGACCCAAGTCATGTTACCTCATATCACCAGCTAAAATTCTCTACATCTGCCAGTTTAAAGCTTTTAGCATTCTCATCAGGGGAGGGCGCAGGAATACCTACTACCTTTATGACCTGCTTATTTTAGCAGGAAGCAACGTCATAGCATATTATTCATTATTGTGCTCTTTAATGGCAGCTTAGTTGGCTTGTATCTAAAACTTACAGCAAAAAGAACTGTTACAGATCTGTCGCCCTTTAAAGGAACCTTAATCATACCAGTATTTCTGGTTCTTTTCATTTAACAACAGTAACAGTTCTCAGGTTACTTCTAACCTCATCATGCATTAAATTCACAACTCAACATTTTCCAAATTTAAAAAATAGGCCTGTACACACTGAAAAACCATCGCAACCTCTGTTACAGGCCTGTACTAATGCTAGTGTGCTTCATGACCCAACACAATAAAGAGCAAACCTGTGGCATTTTAAACTCAACACACTGCTAATACGAGTCAATATCTGTGCTCGGATTGAATGAAAATTCTCATTGGGTAGCTGACTGTGTCTGCGTTCTGCTATAGACTAGTCACAGCGCCCCTCCCCTACACACATACAGATGTATTGTGTTGCTGTGTCCCGTTTGTTATCGTGATCAAAACCACTGATCTGGAGCTCAATGCTGATGCTGTCATGTAAATAGATTTCTAATCAGCAATAAATATAACAATTTCTGATCAATACATATCAACTGCATGCTTAAAATAACATGCCGGTTAAACCCCGCCCATTTCTGGGTTAGGCCCCGCCCAGTCCGAGTACAGATACAGATACAGATCATTCATATGGTTAACAGATACAGATACAGATAATGCTGTACTCACTCATCCCAGGTCTGCTCATTTGTAGTCTTTGATGTTCTGTTTTTGGTTCTTGTGGTGCTCCATGGCCCTGGAAGTATGTCTCATTTCACCCTGTACTGCATATATGGCAGAAATGACAATGAACGTATTTGGCTTAACTTGGCTGATTCCCCTGGTATCAGCAACATTTTTGATGGGACATACTGGCCATACTGTAAATATTTTACATATTGTCATATATATATTGTAAATCATATTGTAAGAAGATGAATATTCACAAGTCTTCAATAATTTATTAAACTAACAACACGTAAGATAAAAGCTTTAAGGCTGATTTATTATCATGGTCAAATCTGCTGAGTACCTAGAGTATATCTTCTGTATTAACCTAGTGGTGTCTGTCTGGACTGGTTACACTGTAACATCAATAGCATGTCAAATATGCCACTTGAACCAGTACTGTTAAAGGAACTTCAGAAGATTTCACGAAATCTAGATCCTGTATTACTTTTGAAAGTAGTTACACTAAAATGAATCAGATTTGGTCTTCCTGGTCTCTGGATCTTTTGTAACCCATATGTTTAGTTCCTAAGCTGCTTAAGACTTCTCATGTAGAGCAAAGCTCATAAATATGTCATCCACGTAGAGCTGTTTTCTAGCCCACTCTGTGGCCCGTCCAACTGTCCAACTACATTAGCGATTTGTACTCTCCTTTTTTCTGGTGTTGAAGCCTCTCATGGTGCAGCTCGTTCCCCTTCCCCTTTCATCTGCCTTGAGTGCATCT
This sequence comes from Rhabdalestes septentrionalis, assembly GCA_037832545.1. Lineage (NCBI taxonomy): Eukaryota > Metazoa > Chordata > Actinopteri > Characiformes > Alestidae > Rhabdalestes > Rhabdalestes septentrionalis. The sequence continues at coordinate 1,432,558 of JBBMFX010000002.1, read as the reverse complement.
AGCATTGCCCATAATACAGCTGCAGGCATTAAAGCAGGGTCCTCAATGAGGATGCACACATACACACTAAAAATATACACTTTTAGAAAGACCTTTTGGTCCCTATTTGTTTGAGTATGAGTTTGTATTAAACTCCTTTAGTAATTTCATTAGCACGGTAGAATGTTGGCTATGCAACAGCTTCTTGAAGATACCAAAGCATAAGTCCTATATCTATAATACTCCTCAGCTAACACAATGATTAAAGCTATATTGAACATCCAGTCTTTCTGTTGTCCTGGGGCGACAGAGGCAAGGGGATTGGTGGATTGGATGAAAAAGTACTTAAGTGTATGAGCAGGTTTGTTGGAACAGAATGCTTATTGATTCGGACGGGAAGCTGCCGAGCAGAAAAGCCATTGCCCAGAAGGGGCACGCGTTTGCTGATCTTCAGGGGATTTCTCCACTCTGATCCCCTGCCAGTATGGTTTGAATATTTCCAGGCTTTTGCCGCATGCGTTAGAATTAATGTTATTAAAAAGAACCGAAATAATCAAGGTTTTCTCTGTCCCCCTTTGTGCAAACCCCCCAAATCATTCAGTAGAATCGCAAAGGTCCCAGATCAAAGATGCAATATTAGGGTGATAGCATTTACTGCACACGCCATGGACCCCTGAGTCTGAGTCTGATAGGGTGTGTTGGGATCAGAATGTTAGCCACAAATCATTTTCCTGGAATGAAGTTCAGTAAACTAATAACTCCATAACCATGCCGCACAGGCTCGCTGTACTTCTTAATGAGAAAATGTGCGCCCACACCGAAGGCACTGAGTTGTGTAATTAACTGAACAATTTCATGCAAAATGGCCACCTCCGATAAAATTAGAATATATTCCTGTTGAGAGGTGAAGGAAAATGCAATAAATCTATCTTGAAGATAGGAGCGAGCAGTTTTTTATTTTTTTGGTTTGGGGCTTGGTGTGAGAAACAGCATACATCATACATCAGTGAGCTCCAAACACGTTTCCAAGACTGATTACATTGTGCATTTTGCCCAAATCTCCCTTTGCACCCTGAATGAATGTTAGCAGCGAAAGATGTATATAGGACAGGCCGATTCAAATGGGAGGCATCAAAATCAAATATGAACGAGTGTAATGGCTCAGTGCAGTTGTGTATGGGATATCTTGGCTGGCCTGTATATGGAGAGATCATTTTAATGAAAAGATCTGTATTGTACACGGAAAGGGCATGCCAGCCAAAACCAACAATGATATTAGCTTTTAATAATCGGAATGACTCAGAACCATATCCGACTAATACTGGCAATTAGTTTAATCTTGTATCTCTATCTCTCTATCTCTATCTCTCTCTCTCTCTCTCTCTCTCTCTCTCTCTCTCTCTCTCTCT
>JBBMFX010000002.1:1417940-1431070 GCA_037832545.1 Rhabdalestes septentrionalis | reverse complement strand
CCGAATACAAATACAAATACGAATACGAATAATTTTCCATTTTAACAAATACAAATACAGATACAAATAGTGGCCGCCCTGCACACCCCTATATATATATATATATATATATATTTAAGCTGCTGTTTTTCTTGTGTGAACTGTTCCTTATGAACACACCATTCTATACATTCTATATATATCTGCCATAAGGCACTTAAATATTAGACATGTACCTTAATTTATTAACTTCAAAGAAACTAATGAAAGTCATGTATTTATGACAGGAAGTCATTAAAACTGAACAACTTGAGTTGAAGGGCATTAGGAACACTTCTCTCTTCAGCAGTGTACCACTGATGAGCTCTCTTCACAGTGAGCTTGATACTTGACCTTCATGCTGGATATTTCCCTGCCTGCTGCTCTGTGGAACGCAGCCTAGAGCCTAGAGCAAGTCTCCAAGACCACTCGGAGACCATTTCACCTTGAGTCCATTAGCTTAGTCAGACTATACTGACTTTGGCCCATTTGTACCCTGGAGCCTCCTGCCTCGGCCACTGCGTCCATCCGCTGGCTCTCTGTATCTTTCCTCTCTTCGCACTCTCTTCTCTGCGAGTTCCGCCCCACGCACCGATCACTTTCTCAATTCTCTCTGTGCCCGAGCTCTGCTTTATCTCCCCAAACAGCTGTCAGTATCGGGACAGGGTCTCTTCGCCTCTCCAGCATGCCTCCTTCCACATCCCCAGACAAACAGATGGAGCACTGCTCTCCTCCGTATGCGAGTTGTTGGAGGGCGAGGCTTACCGACAGACAGCAGCCGGATAACAGAGGTGCATCTTAAATGGTTCTCCCTCTCAGAGTAGCAGACAGCTGGAGACCCGGGGCTCCTGGTGGTTCAGCACAATGCTTACGGTACTGAACATCTCGGGTCGAGCCTAATTAATCTCAGGCTAATCCACTGCTGTCTTGCAGGGCATGCTGCACAGAAAGGGTTTGAATTCACACACACCACAAGCATGGTGTGATTGAATGCTGTATCTTCTTTGCGAGTGTCAGTAACCTGACTGGTTCTGCCTGAGCCTCTTTACCATAATTTAGGATATGGGCGATGGAACGATTATAAAATCAGAGTTCATTCAAATGTACTGGTGATGCATCCGTGCTGTATTATGCTACTATATGACAAAATAATTAAATAAAACCTAACTTGCATCCATATTAAGGAATTAATGCATTGTTAAATATGACTAACAATCAGAAAGACTGCCAAATATTAACTTAATGAATAGATACAGAATTCAACTGAATGTGGGAGTCCTTTGAACCTGCCTCAGCCAATGAATTTGAAACTCACACAGTAAACACATTTTTGCTATTCAGGGTAGTCATCATTTGCATTCTAAAAGTTAGGCCACAGCCAAGGAAAGGGGGTCTTTTGTAGCACTGTCCTTTGAAAGATGCTTGTTGTTTCCTCATGCAGTGACTGGTTTCATCCACCAGCGCTTGAACCTCGGGTCAGACATGCGTAGAAAAGAATTATAGCCAACGGACGGCCATGAAAGGAACACCAGTAGAGTCCTTGGAAATCCTTTGGGCTGAATTTCTCAACTGCATACAAAGGATTCTTCTTATAAGCACAGACTTTGATGACTTAACCATCTAGAAATACAGCCTACCTCAACTGCAGCCCAGCCCTTAGACAATCAGGATTAGATTATGGTTGCCAAGCAAGGAGAGTGTCAAGGACTAGTTTGGTATGTACGCTGTAAACAACAATAAACCAGCTTGCTGTACAGAATTCCATTGATGTGTTCTGTCCATTTTACACTGGCTTTGAACATGCTTCAGCCGGTCTGATTTTAGAACCAGAACTATTCTTTTTTTTTGTATTTGCTGGATCATTGTGTGAGTGCACGTGCCACTTAAACTCCCTGACAAATGAGGCAAAATAAAAAGACACATTACAGGCTTGACGTGACTGAGTTCCAACCGATTGAATATGGAGCAGAAGCTGATTAATTTCCATTCGAGTAAGTCTTCACCCCAGGCTAGCCTCACTGCTACGCTCGTTTTATTAAGACGACGTGAATAGCAATGACCGGACGCAATTGAGGAGCCCAGGAAAAAAAGTCTGTTAATGCCGGACCCTGAGGTGGGACCCATTATGCACATGCTTGAATCAGACTTGATGATGGGCATAGAGAGAGAGAGAGAGGGGGATCGAGAAAGCGAGAGAGCGAGAGAGCGAGAGAAAGAATATCATTGGTCAATTGCTTTACATCTTTAGAAACGTACTTTTAATAAGAAAAAGAAAGGCCTGGATCCTGGAAACTCGACCATAATCCAGGCCTGGGTCACAGTGTGTTATTAAGTTTTTCAGCGTTTACATTTTTCTCTATCACAGTACATAAACATCAGCATCTGCAAATTCCAATACTTAATGCAATGCATGCCTGTCTGTGTCATGTCCTTGGAGTATGAACGCGTTCATGGTATGTCGAACATTCGATGATAGATCGTGGTACAGAGCCCTGGCTGATTTTTCTCACCTGTTCGCAGGATCAGAGCCAGGAAGCAGAAAACAAAGATCATCTCTGAAGAGCTCTGGAAACAAAAAAACAGATTCTCCAAAGCTTTTTCAAAAAGTCTTTCTCAGCCACGAATGAATGATTTTAGAATTTTCTCAAAAACCTTGACTTTCAGTTCACTGGCTGCTCCTGTAATTTACAGACTTTTTCCTGCATGTAAAGTGTGCTTGAAGATTTGGAATGAGAGTTTGGAAAGGAAAAATGAGCACTTTAATCACGCTGCACTGAGATGCTGCAAAGTTTAAAACTACATTGTGATGAGTGACTCAGGAGTTCTGAAAATATGGTGGATCCTTTCCTTTAATGTTTGAAATGATTTTAATTAAAAAGTTCCTTGAGTTCTTTTGAGTATAAAAAGAAAAGAGAGACACATTTTATAATGCCACTTCATGGGTATGAAAAAAAATATATACATTGATAATCCAATGAGAAGTTCTGTAGCTAACTGCATAAATTTGCATATTTTGCATGTTGCTTTTTGTTAAATAAATGGAGCATTATGCAGAGAAAAAATGAGCAGAGCTGACTACTGAAATCCTGTTATTGTAAGATGTTTCAGTACAAAATCTGTAACACAAGCATATCAAATCCACACACAAGCAGTGGATTAATATATTCACCAGAACTGTGGTCAGAAGGAACATGTAAATTGCTGAATATGTGTTTCACTGAAGCTGAAATTCACATGCCCTTGTGTTTAACTGTACTTTCCCAAATTATTAATTTTAATGAAGGCTTAGCATAACCCACACTGTCACAAAGAAGACTCTTCATATCTCACTGAAAGGATTCCTTCCTATAGCATCTTAGTTCAATTTTATTTCAGAAATTAAATTTCCTCTTTTCTAATGACAACATTCAAGCAGATCATGATTGAAGGCTGAGACCTCACTGGTGCAGTTCTGATGCCCTCTCAAAATAAACTCTTCTGGATGTTCAGAACCAAAAATTTCAGATTCAATTATGTTAATTTTCTAATTAATTGAACATATGTATTCTGGCCAGAATTCTGATGGATTGCTTTCTGCATTGCTCGTGAGAGGATTTCTGATTTGCTTGATTGGACTGAGATCTGGGGAATTTGGACCTTGAACTCTTTTGTCTTGATCCTCAGACCATTTTTGATCAATGTTTGCAGTGTGTCAGGGGACATTATCCAGATTAAAAATACTGCTAGTAGGGAACACTTTCCAAGTAGGGGTGTCCTTTCTCTGCCTTTTGGGAGCCGGTATGTGTAAAAGTACCTTCTACATGAATAGAGGACCCAGTGTTTCCCAGCAGAACATCACCTCTTTCACACAGTGCATTCTAGATTCAAGATTAATTATTTTTTATTGTCAATTCCACAATATACACAATACATAGTGTATCGAAATGCCATTTCATCCCAAGCCCTCCATAGTGCATTTATAAGAATAACACAAAAAAAACTCCAAGAGATATAAAACTGGAAATGACAAATAAATAATAACTAACTAAATGTAATTACAATTTTTAAAAAAGCTACTAAAAGCTACTAATATGAGTTAAATCTACAATAGCAAAACAGGACAGGAGACAATACAAAGCAGTTATCTGTAATTTCAGTGAGATTTTGTGCAGGTGGTATTTGAATCTCTTCCCCAGGTAAGCTACACACAAGGCCATCCACATGATTTAAATGTGAACCATCAGACCAGGCCACCTCCTCTACTGGTCCATGGAAGTTCTGAAGCCCCCTTGGTACTGACCAGTTCACACTATGTACACCTCACCAGACCTGGCATTTTGGTATGCTTTGACCCCTGTAGTCTAGACATCGCAATTTGGTCCTTGTCAAAGTCACTCAGATCCTTGTGCTCACCCATTTTTACTTCTAACACATCAACTTCAAGACCTGACTGTTCACTTCAAACAAACCCAGACTCAAAGCAAAATCACTGAGGGTGCACCAGAGATAAATGGGGGTTCACACACTGGCAGAAGGGAGCAGCAAAGACTGACATGGCATAAAACACATTCAAACACACATCTGATGTCTCACAGAGATTCAAAGTCTGACCTCTGCGAGAAAACTGAGAAAAGACACACAATTCTGGCCAGGCAGAAAAGTTTTCCTAGCTTTTGAAATGATCTTTTAGGATTTCTTTTCAAATCTAACTTAACTATTAAAGATCAGGATGTAGCGTATGTTTACATTCACTGAGACGGTTTAAATGTTTGCAGTCCATGTCCGTGTGATTTAGGATGACAGACAAGCTTGTACTCCACATTTGCTTGTTACCTAATGCTAATGCTAACCAGAGACATGCTACATATAATTACAAGGCAGATATTTTAGATGCTGGTATACTATGAAATCCAATTCACTTTTAATTGAGAGCAAATTTCAGATGCTTGCATTCCATTTTCTGATGCAACATGTGCAGTTCTCGAGGTGGAATATTATTACTGGGTGAAACGTGCAAATTATAAATGTACAATATAAAATGTGCAATTCTTCTGGTGCATTATTACTGTTTTTTGTCAGTGCCTGACCCTCCACTGCATACCTGTGTGTGTGTGTGTGTGTGTGTGTATGTGTGTGTGTGTGTGTGTGTATTCACAGCATTCTTACATATTTTTATATATTCACTCTGTATATAAAAATAAATGTATCTACATATACATACTGTACATACATATACATATGGATGTGTCTTTAAAATATCTATTTCTAGATTTGTTCTTTGTTCTATTTGTATATTATTGTTTGTTATTTTTCATTTTTGCTGCTCTAACCTTTGCTACTCTCCACTTTCTGCCGTGACAATGCAAATTTCACACTTGTGGGACTAATAAAGTTGCATCTTATCTTATTTTATCTTATGGCTGGAGAAATTTTCTCCAGCGCTCATCTGAAGCTGCAGCAATTCAAACCCACATTAGACCCGGAGCTGGCTTCAACCATGATCACTCATCTCTGATTACATCCAGTATGAATATATGATGCATTTGACTGTGTTTTCATGCTTGCCAAAACTATTTTGGGCTGTACGTCTCTACCTCTCAGCGTTCAAAGGCTGAACGGGCACCTGGGTTGTGAGATGTGATGTCGATAGAATAACCAGCAGTGCATCAAGTTAATAAAACCATGTCACTGCACAGTGGATGATTAAAATGATTTATATTGGCTGCCTTTATTGAGCTCTAAACTGAGGCTTTCGTTAGGCAGCATATGCACTGGAAATCCGAGTTTGTTGGGTTTTTTATTCACGTAATTGAGGGCATCAATCACCATGTTAGCTCGACCCTTTGAAGTTATCATTCATCTTTACGTAGATCTCCCCTCAAACATCATTACGCTTTTGTCAGGAATCGGCTTTCTTATTCATTTTTCTTAAATCGCCTCGTGTGTTGCACCTAACCACTGACATCTAACGGGCTACACTTTTGATTCTGTCTTTATAGTTGATGTTTTTTTGGACACAAATGCATTGAATGAAATCAGGTCACTGTATGTTGTAAGATAGGGGAAGAAAAGATAAATGTGGTTTATGACAAGTTTCTTTAAAAGACTTGAAACTGCACGAAGGTCCCTCTAGTCTCTCAGTTCTCACCTTCACCTATGCACTGATAAGATTTATAATACGCTCAATGTACCCATTATAGTCTGCTTGGCTGCAAGCATCATGTTCAGTACTGGGCAGATTTTCAATGCCTTTTCAAGGCCCCGAAATCAACATCAGCATTCTTTTTGCCAGTGGACCCAAGCCTTCATTCAAGCCTTCATTCATTTTAGGCATATCACATTGCACGTCACTGTGGTCATTTGAAATGAGCCAGCATCCTTCATCACATTGGCTCTATAGCTAGTCAATGTAGCCAGACTTCTTTCCAGACATGAATGGAATGAACTGAATAATGCATTCAGAAGCAAAAAAGTCAGAGTAAAAGTCATCTGAGGAAATCTGCCAAAATCATTCAGTTGCATCATTTAAATGATCGTATTTGTCTAATTTACTCGAATGAAACCTCACATTGCTCAACACAATTACATCATAATTATTGGGACCCCTAGAAATTATTCTGAAGAAAATGTACCTGAACTGATCTAAATGAGACCCATTCATTTTCACTGTTCTTTATGTCTACCTCCTCAGGACCACTTAAGTACTCATAATTTTGTCATGTTTAACTGGGGTGTAAATATTAGGTGACACAAAAGCCACATTCCCTTAAACATTCATCAACTTAGAGAACATTAGAGAACACACTAATGAAATGGAATAAAACTGTCTTAAGCGTCATAAATCAGGTAATGGTTATAAACAGCCCATATCCACAGTTATGACTGTAATTAAGAAGTTTGAAGCACCTGGAGTTCTAATGGTCCTGTCTGGTGAAGGATCCATATTTGTTATGTCTACACGCAGGAAGGTCATGGTGGAACTGTCGTCTGTGGTCAGACAAGACATAACTAGATATTTTTCTAAAGAGGCACTAAAAGTGGCTTTGATATACCAGTTGTAATGTTTAGTGAATGTTAAATCATTAAAAGCTTATCAGGGTATAAGCATAGTCTAGTTATACAGAAAAAAACTCATCCCCAGTTTTAAATATGGTGATGGATCTGTGGTGTTCTGGGGATACCCTTGAGAAGTTGTTAAAATATGTGTGCCTCTTCTAAAAAGTTAAAACTGTGACCACAGTTTCATCTTTTAACAATACAATGATCCAAAATATATATCCAGGTCTTTTTAATAAAAAAGGATCAGGCTCAAGCATTTGACAGGGCCATTTCAGAACATCAAGCCACACAAGGGATGATAACAATGACCAAATTTACAAATAAACAAAGACAAAGACAAAAGCCAGTTCACTCGAAACCTAAATGAAACATAAATCACACTTCCAAAGTCAACATACACAAAAACAGCATCAATAGCCAACAACTTAATTATTAAACTACTGCAGATTTCCCCCCATGACAGGGTGGCTGGATGGTAGCTGCCGAAAGATTTTTAAGTTGAGCCTTTGCCCAGGAAGTCCCTTTTGCCTGGAACAGTAAGTTGACTGCTGACCACATGACCCTGCCTCTCCCCAACCAAATCCTGTAACTCAAACTCAGAACAAGAACAGCAAGTAAAGAATCAAACATAAGAAATTAAACTTGGTCAGACACTCTTTACGGTTAAATAAACAAACGAAATAACTGAGAACAAAATATTATTTACCCTGCTGTTCCCAGTGTGTTACAATATGCGGCTGTACCACTGGCCGTCACAGTGCAGAAGCAGCTGAGCCTTAGCCTACATTACAAGTGGTTTGATGGCTCAAGCTATCAAAGATATAGAAAAAAGGTAATTTAACTAAATACACTCAAAGCAATGTCTTTAGACAGATAAACAATTACTAATGCGTGGGTTGATAATGATGAATTACTTTAATTGAATAGCCAGGTACTGCATATTCATAGCTGTTTTAGTAGCTTAGGTTCCTGTACCAGAGTTTGGGCTGCGAAGGAAACTGGAGCAAAGACATGATGCATCTTAGATGGAATGGCATTGTCTTTTGCTATATGAGCACAAGGGTAGTTTCCACCAACCCACACGATTCTGCAAAGGATAAACAGATGAGACATGGATGTATGGATGGATGTATGGATGGACGTATGGATGGACGTATGGATGATCAATGCTGGCCTTAATTGCAGGTAAAGTGGTGCAAGCTTGATGAATTATGACTCTTTGAAGGAAACGAGCCCTGCAGTAATGCAATCAGGATTCGGCAAAGCTTGAAACAATGCGTGGTGATGAGGGACTGAAACATGTCTGGTGGGGGAGGGGGAGAAACCTGATTCTTCATTATCACGTTAAGCGCTTTCTTTATATCTGATCCCTATCCGCTATCCTTTCTCTCATGACCGTTTTAATCTTCATGTAGACAAAGCCATAATCAGCTGTCATCTGTGGTATCATTAAGCAGACATAGGCAGCCAAAATCCTTAACACGTTTATTCATCCAGTCCATTTTGTATAGTGTATGGTTTCTTGCTGTCAGCAGAGAAAGTAAACAATCAAGCACTTTCATTATCTTCCAAGGAATAAGCTATTTCGTGGAGGCCTGGCAGAGCATTATTTTGCTGGGGATGAATAAGCGGACGGGTGTGGGAGACAGATGACTTTTAAAGGATCATAAAGAAAACCCAGAGGGATGGCGCAGGATTGGGTTATTCAAAAGTGTTTTAATTTATTGGGTAATTCTGAGCGAAGGGCTTCCGTTATCAGTGCTGACGCTTTAGCCTCAATGAGATTCTTTTTGACATTTCATCCACCCCCGCGGTAAGGCTTAAAAAAAATTGCAGCAGTCGAGCGCTTCCTCTGAATGTCATTTAGAAATATCACCCACAATATTAGAAAAGAGGCTGCCAGTAGAAATTACCATTCATTTTTGCCGTTTGAAACTTGACAGGGTTTCCGTGGAAAATTCTTTTATGTCACATCCCAGCCACAATGATTAAGGCAAAATGTTATTGGTTATATTACGTCAATAGAGCTCAATGGCGCATGCGCTGTTTATTTATTTACTTATTTATTCACACTTTAAACCTGCCATCACAACAAGATGCAGGGCGTTAAAATTACAGTATAAAAATACAAATGTGTTAGTAAATGTGTGTTAACTGTTTGTTGCTTTATCGCTGAAAGCATGAGGAATTGTTCATTGTGGTAGGAGTACCTAAAGAGAAAAAATCCATACCTAAGAGATTTGAATCATTTTCTATCAAGCTACACAAAATGTAGAAAGCATAGACAAAAAGCACTAATCTGAAGTGGGGTTGAGTGAATGTCGTTCCCGTCTTTATTACTCACCAGAGCTGCATTTATTCCAGAACAAAAAGCTTTTTACTGCACTGCAAATGGCTGTCTGACCTCATGCATACTGGGAATGTCACCTCTTGTATCTTGTAATAAGATGTCTGACCATGATTACTCTCCCTCATAGTTATTAAAATATAAAGAGACTAGTCACGATTTGTTGAACTCAAAAAAATGACACAAGCTTTCAGACTTTGCTGTTCTTGTCTCTGTAGGAGTGGAAATTGCTGTTTGCTCTAATATTTGACAACTCTTTGAGAGTCATATAGACACTGCCTGTTCTGTGCTGAGGCTGACAGATTGGAACAATATAGGGAAATTGAGGACATTTCTTTCAAGACAATTACTTGGCGGAAATATTATACAGTACAACAAACGTACTCTTATCAGACTACAGAAAGATAAACAGGTGATTGAACACTAACTGGCCACTTTATTTTAAACACCTGCCTTTTGGCTCTACCTTGCTACTGGACAGTTAGATGCGGTTGGCCATCTGCTGATTCCCTCTAGTTCAGGCTTCATTGGTTCCAGACCTTAAGGCCAGTCTTCCATACAGTTTAGTGCATTCAAAGCTTAAACACTCCTGATTTAACATTTAAAACACGAGCAGCACAGATTCGTGCCAGAGGCGAAACAAATGGTACAAATTGTCTTCATATGGCAAAACAACTATCTAGAAGTTCTCCCGGGTTGTGCTGATGCTTGAGGTGTCAGACATCATACTAAACTTTGGTTCTACATGACACGGGAACTCCAAACAAAGTCATTGTAATAAAAAAAACAAACATATAATAATAATAATAATAACTGCTACTGGGGTTTAAAAAAGGCACCAAACACAAATATCTAAGAAACATAAAGAACAAAAACAAGCACATTTATTTTAGGTTTTAGAAACAAATAGGAGAAAAACACAAGATCTTGGAATCTTCAGGATAGTTTGCACAAACCAGTGAATGGGGAAACCCCCCAGAGGGAGGGGGTCCAGAGAGCGGCTGAGTGGTGGTGCACCTGATGAAAGAGCAGCAAATGGGGAGATTGAAGTTGAACAAACACCCGTTTAACATGTTATATTTGTTTAAATCAGCTTTTAATAATATGCTCTTAGTTCTAATCGTTCGAGTCCTCAGTTGATAATTTAGTTTATATTTTAAAGCACCAAACTGAACAATGTTATCTTATTTAGTCCTGGTTTTGGTATCCAGTATAGGCCAGAGAAGAATTGGTTCACCTTTTGAACCTAGGTTCCTCCTGAGATTTCTTCTTTCAGCTTTAGGGCATTTCTTCATCTCTGCCTTTGGCTTGGTCATTAGGTGCTTGGACCCGAATGCTGTATTCAGTTGTTAAAATCTTAAAAGTGCTATATAAAAAATTGACTTGACTTGTCTAGTTCGTTTCTGACCACAGTGTTGCTCAAGGCTGGATATATTTGAGGTAGTGGACCACTCACCACCTAGAAATGACACGTACATGTGAAGACCAACATCAGAACCTGACTTCATGAATGCTCCTGTGGCTCAGTTCATCATAGATATGATCCAACATCTATCATTTTATTTTCCCCAAGGCTGTTAGAATAGCAAATTGTGGACAATATATTAAAATCCTTTTTTTATATTTAATATATTAAAAATAGATTAGCATGTGTCTACAAACCTTTGGACACATAATTAATTCTTTTTTTGCTAAGGGTCTATGCGATTGTGATTGTCTTAGTAAAGGACTACTGTGTGAGTTTCCTATTACGACAAGATAAGCATCATGTCTTTTTTGTTTTTAAAAACTAATTATAAAATTTGAAGCTCTAAAATTGGATTAAGAGGTACAAAACAGTGGTTGGGAACTTAATTCAGTTTCGAGTCATTTAGTGTCCACGCGTGAGAGAGCCCCTCGCAGCAGTGTTGCTGGCGGCAGCAGGTGGCTTGTGTGTGACCTGGCAGCATATTATTCAATAAGACAAAGCAATGATCAGTATGCTGTTATCTATAAAGAACATACAAAACAGTAACAGCTTATGGAGTCAAGGTTTCGCATAATGACATAAAACAAAAGCTTTGAATCTAGCTGGTAGTTGTGTCACTCTAACAGCTATTTTATTTTATTTTTATTGTCACTTAAGGTTTCAAACAACTTGCATCATAATGCATCATAATCCACCTCCCCTCTTTCATCGAAAGAACTGTCAGACTGAATCAGGAGAGCCTTGGAGACGCAGGGGGTGAGGAACGTCAGGCCAGATGATAAAGAGCTTTAAGACCTAATGAGCAGGAACTGAGCTTTAAGCAAACTCTCCAATCAGCCCTCTGCTTGTTGTTTACTCTCCTTGATCTGCGGTGACAAGCTGAAGCAAACTTTAACGAGCAGCTCCTCACACAAACAAATCTGTTTGCACAATTCCTGCTGTGTCATTAGTGCGGTGCTTCAAGCTGTGGGAATCATACCTACTTAAATGACTAAAGGTGAGCCACATAATGCACACACCTCTCCTCAGCTGTATCTGATATGGAGGACTTTACATGTGATCCCTCTTTTTCTGGCATATTCCAGTGACTTTGCTTTCATCAAAAAGGGTCAACGACAAGAGCATGATCAATTAGATTGTTGGAACACAGGAGACAATATTACAAATGACTCAAGAAACAGTGACAGAAGGCAAAATAAATGGCCCCTGTAATTATGTGCAGGGAATCTGCCATGCGTGGCTGTAATTGCACAGTTAATCTAAGATCTCATTCATCTGCTGTGCCGTTTGTTTTTCCACTGTCAGAGTCTTTGTGCTCTAATAAAACATGATGCAGGGGTTTTTTACCCCCAAGTATCGCACTTTGTTTTTATTCCTTTAGAGCTGCTGTAATGCTATCGATGAAACTTTCCAGCCAGATGCTAGAGGCTAATGCTTGGGAAAGCATAGTTCAGCAAAAGTTTTTGACATTATGGTGTCGACAGCAAGTGAGAGCCTGAAGTTGTGTGCAGCTTTATAAGAGTTAGTGGATAAAGCCATGAAGCCCTGGTGCTGGCAACCTTCTAGATTGTCAGAAGTGTTTAGAAACAGTTAAAGTGGAAACCAGGTCAGAGGGGAACCCACCATCCCTAGAAGGCACAATCATATATGGGGTGCAAGAAGGTCTTTGGCCCTAAATGTTCTGCAAGTCCACTATTTACCATCATTTTTAGAAATCAGGCCTCTTTTGCTCTTTTGCCCCTCAGGTAAGAAGTTTAAATGGTAGCCCTTTGTTCCTTTTTTTTTTTTTTTCCTTTTTCACTCTGTTTTATACCACAGTTAACTCCAACTATGTGATGTGATTAGCTGAGAGGTGTGACTGAAAGTATCTCTAGATAATGACACCTTGACTGAAGTTCTTAGTATCACACAGCTTTATTTTCCCATGATCTAGCAACGACAACAAACAACTCTTCCAAAGAGAACTGCAATAAATACCATCCTTGTCCTAACATCAAGTGATGAAAGAAAGTGTCAACAAATCCAAAATGCTGTCACTGAAATGAAGGTGTCTACACTCGCTCTTATTGACAGAGCTCCATGTTTGATCATGTTTACACCTGCATCCATATCTGGATCAGGCCAAACCAGCCTCAAGATGCATTTAAATCACATTTACATCACTCAAACCACTCAAGGAGCATTAAAAACATCTCTCTCTCTCTCTCTCTCTCTCTCTCTCTCTCTCTCTCTCTCTCTCTCTCTCTCTCTCTCTCTCTC
>JBBMFX010000002.1:1406042-1417840 GCA_037832545.1 Rhabdalestes septentrionalis | reverse complement strand
ATATACACATAACTAGAGATGGATGTACAATATCATTATAGGATTATAGGATAGTAATACTATATTGTAAATTGTCTGTCATGCAAAATGAAGGAGAAATAATTTAAAGAATATCATTGATAAACCTGTATAATGAGACTATTATCACCCATCTCAGAGTTATAACAGAGAACAGAGTTTGGAGTGTGTTTGGTTGGACTGACTTAGGGACAGTTTGGCCACTCTGATTCTATCAAGCCCCTCACTGTTGAGAGTCCCTGTTCTGGACAGTGAAGTCGTTTTGACAACTGCTGTCCTCAGGCTGCCACTATACAGCCCTTAAGTGCAGAGCCGTGGGTCCGCATCCTGCAAAGCCATTTTTCATTCTATCATTGTGACTGAAATGAAAGATTCTGACCCTAAGTTAGCACATACTCTAGAACCAGACCTTCCCCCTGGAGATCCAGCGTTTTTCACCTCTGAATCAGATTTCACACAACTGAACCAGCATGGCAGTGAGCAGTACTCTAGAATGTGTAGCCACGTCTTCTGGTGATAGTGCCTGGTGTCATTTACGTACTGTATCTGGTGTTAAAATCAGGGCCACATCAACCCAAATGGCTTTGAAGCTGCAGCCCAGGTCCTCCAGTTAACTGTGAATGCAATGACGTAGAACATATTTTTCATATTCTTGAATCAAGTCAGCGCATTCAGGGAACCAACAAAGGAGCCACATCACTGATTTTCCCTGCATCACCAAAAACCTGAATCATCTGACAGTCACCTGTATTGGACATTAGAATCATGTTAATGAAAATGTATTTTAGTAGGAAAAAAATCAGTCTACTCCTCACACTTTTCAAAGTAAACAGTATTTGTCTAAATGATTTGTGCCTCCAGCCATTACATCTGCAGCCCTCTGCTTGATGAATCTCCTAACAGTCTCCTGGTTGGGACAGGTGCTCTGCAAATTGCTTCCTCTAAATGATTAACGAGTGAAGGCATGTCCCGGGGCATGGTGTGTTGGCACAGTGCTACAGCTCTGCGTGTTTGACTGGCACACGGACGGCTCAATCACTCATTCATTACAGTGGCGTTTCTGTCATCTCTGGAATGCTTAAAAGTGTAGTGAAGCATCCAGTGACAGGTAGAAGAAGAGTGTAGAACAGTTTACTTTTCTGGGTTTAAGTTTTCATTCAGGGAATTCTGCCCACAGCTTTCAATTTTTGGGCTAATATGCAGTTTTGGGGGCAGTTTTAAAGGAAGAGTTCTTGGTTCTAGACCTTGGTAATTTTAGAAATCTAAAACTTGGTTCTTGAATGGGGACCAATGTGTGGGGATGGTACAGTGATGACACTAGCAGTTGGGATTTGAACCCACAGCCTTCTGATTGCAGGGGCATCTTCCTAACCATTAAGCCTCCAGCTGTCCCAATGCACTAGACACATACGGACAATTCTACCTTAATTTTGTCTTTCTTCTCTTGATGTTTTACATTAGTGGTTCTCCCTTCCATTTTTTGTGACAAGATGTTATTGACTTTAATACATATTGATTAAATATTGATCAATATTTAATATTTACTTTAGAATGATTGAATTGACTTACTCTCTTGTTCTATTTTCTTTTCTTTTATTTTTGCATGCAAAAACCAGCAGATAAGGTTAAACGAGGCATTACTAATCTGAAGTTTTGTAAATAATTCAAATTGTTGCCATCCAACTGCAATCAGACGAAAAAAGTAAGCCCTGGGCACATTAATAATGCATGTAACTACAGTGTAACTACTGGTGATTCATGGATTTCAATATTGCAATTATCTGTTTATCATGTTCATATCATTACAATAAGATCCACTTGTGTAATCATGTTAAACCTAAGCTGCCATATTGTAATCTAGCTGTAACAGTGAATACATCACAAGTTGTTACAAGGTTTTTACATGTATTGTTAATGTGTTAATACAGAGTTATTGAAGGCATTTCATTTTAAATGTGGGCAGAATGCTACTATGTAAACTACTAATTTCCCGAACAGAAATGTTCATTGTACTAAAAATACATGCATTTTTGTGTTAGAGGTATTACTTATGTTAGTATTATTTTCAAATGAATGAAGCATCAAGCAGAAAATAACATTGCAAGTTAGTTAGTCACTCTACAAGCTGATGTTACTAATGAGGCAAAAACCAAATCCTTTATTGTTGATGCTAGTTTCTTTGGTTTTGTTGTTTGTTTAGCTGTTCTCAAATGATTAATTGCACATCTTATTAAAAGTGAATGGATAACGAAAATAATGAGAGGACCTTGGAGACAAAAACACACGCCCAAAACAAATAAGACTTTCTCAGTATCCACATCCAAGTACTTTTACTACCAAAAAAGAAGTATGCCTTCTCCCTCTATAATTTAGAGTGTGCCCAAGTACAACCAGCACCTGCGTATTTACATATCCTCACCTAATGGGTTTATACACCTGCCAAAATATCCACGCTCCCATGTGTGCCAGGAAGGCCATGACAAATCAAGCAGACAACAGATCAACAACAGTCTATAGAACACAGTTGGTGCTGAGCAACAGGCAAGCTGAATATAAAAAAAAGGTTTGGTTTAACCCTGAAGCTCGTAAAAAACTGTTGGCACTGCAAGATAAAGCCGTAATCCGTTATAGTTTTGAAACTTTTGAATTTAACTGTTCTCCAGTCTTGCACTGGATGTCTGTGAGCTCTAATAACTTGAAATGGACCTATTGATATATTGTTAACTGATTATGAAGCTGATTATTGGTTGGATAAGGTGTGCCAACAGTATGAAAATATTTAATATAATACACAGAGGTGACATAAGGCACTCATTTTCAAATCAAAATGAATGCTGGTATTCAGGCTTCACAGTGCATGCACATGTTCCAGAACTGTGATTTTTTGTTATGTTAATCTTCTAAGACTCCCATTGTGTGGGGCGCAAGTTCTACTTGTAAAAACAATCTTGCTTCTTTTGGCTCCAGTGTCTGGAAGGCTTAACTTCTAGTGTCTGGAAGGTTTAAGCTGGCATTGCCAATTTTGGGGGGAAAATAAATGTTTGGTTTCTTGTGTCATGCATCGATTTATCACAATGAGACCCAGTTTTTTGGGTGTCATCTGTGGGAAGTTTGATACAACACATAAAAATTAATACCTCTTAAACAAGACACTTCAGTGAGGGTAATTAACGAGATGCTTACTGTGTTGTTACTGATTATACTTCCAGTGCACTGATCTAGTTTACTCTGATAATGACTTTAGAGATATGTTTAAAAGACATTTTGCTAGACTGTTTAATGAATTGTACTTTGTTAAACAAGGTGGAAATAACAGTTTCTAAAGATTCTAAGAAGTTTCGATTTAACATTTACATTTTATCAAGAAAACGTTCCAAACATAACACGGTTCTTTAAAACACATTTAGATCTAAATGTGAGAAAATTGTGTGAACATTGCACTAAATTATGAAAAAGTGATACCTCTAAATTTGCAAAGCTGTTTTACAAATGGCACCCCATAAGTTTATCTGATGTTGTTATCATCATACTTATTATTCCCATATACTTGTATGTATTTGACTTTCCTGTTGTATTTTGCTCAGTCATGATGCACTGCTAGGTAAAGCATCAAAGCCAGCATTTTTGTTACATAATTCCATTACGTGTGTTCTGTTAAAAGTATTACTCACCCACACAGAAGATGCTTTTGCAATATAAGAAACAAGAAATGTGTGTGCAAGGAAAAAGACAAATCAACCATCAGGCAGTTTTAAATGTTCCAATTAAAGACTAAGAGCCATCTTTGTGACTTCTGTCTTATAACTTTTTATTGTACACATTTGTTTCATCAGGGTAACAGTATTACAGCTGTTGAGAGAGAATTAATTAAGTTTTCAACATAATGCTGAAGGAGATGTCTTGACAGGGGATTTTCTTGTACATCCCAGCAAGACGTCGGATATGAAAGACTGTCTTTTCTCAGTGCACTCAATCTTGCTGAGGTACAAACTGCATGTCCATCTTTTCATCAGAGTCTCCACGAGAGTGGCATTCAAGTCAGGAAGTTGCTGTTGCAGAGACCCGCATAACACCTCTAACAAGCACAGACACAAACACTGCCTGACCTTGCCAGCAACCCCCTGTGAGTCTGCCATCAAACCAGCCTGCTCTATAGGCATGTACAGTCCAAACACAACAAGCCTTTCTGGCAAGATGTCTTATCTGCAGGACACACACTGCAACTCACATTCAGCCACTGTGTCTGAAACTTCGATGTGAGATCCTAACGGCAGAGCACAGATATCACTATAAATCACCTGCCTCTTTAAAAATGCAGAGGTGAATTTTTGGGGGTTCTCTTATATTGTATTCTATGTTGTGCAGGCTTGTCATGGTTAGCCAGTCTGTTCTGAAGGCTATCAAGCATGTCAGCATCTAAAACCTAATTTCAGAGGTTCACAGAATGCTGCCTCTCAGAGTCAGTTCCCTTTAATCTAAAACTATTCACTTGCCCAGTGAAGCTTTAGCCATTAGTGTGTGGTCCAATAAGTAGCTTCAAAATAGTCCTCCATGCCACTTCACACAACTCTACAAATCAAAGTGTGACAAATCCCCATGAGCACAGCTAACTAGCTATTTGTTCAATTACTATGGATTGCTAGCCTAATTAGCCCTTTAGCAAATATTATTAGCCTGAACTGGATAACAGAGTGCAGGATTGCACTCCCCGTGTTGGGCGAGAATCCATATTGCAGTAGGGTGCCCTCTCCTGGGACTGAACTGCTTTGCGAAATGTGTAAAAACTCAGAAGCAAAATAAAGATTACAAAACCAGACAGAGTCCAGATGCATATTCTGGTAATACAAATAAAAATATAATCAATCAAAGATTGGCAAAAAGCTAAGATGAAAAATGAGCACTAGAAAATTAATATATAATGATAAAATGAGGCTTAGATTATTTGTATCAAGGTATTTTGTATACCTTGACACAAGTGCACCCTCTAGTAGTTACCATTGCAAGGTTGAACCAGCTTTAATGATTTAACCTGGTTTTACCTAATGAGTGCACAACAATCTAATGTGTCCAGCTAAAGCATTTATACACTCCATACTAACCTTTCGCATTTCATATTTAGAATGCTACACTACCAAGCTAACTGGAACCATACAGGTTAGAAAATACAATGACATTCATATGGTCTGTTGTTGTAACATTTTTTTTCAACTGAGGAAAAAAACATGGAATTGATTTTTCCCTGCATATATAATATAATTTGCATGACATTTGAATTGCATGCATTACAGGTTGAACATTCTGCATGTACATTACATGCCCTGTATGTACATCTAGCATTGATGAACTGAATGCTTGAGTATATGTTTGTTGTGTAGGAATTTGTTTGTTTTATTTACTGAGATGTGGGGCTACAGTCCCAAAGCATTTATGATTTGCAGCATTTGGCAGAAACTCTAATTCAGAATGACACACATGTTTTATAGCCCACAAGAAGATACTGGTAAACCAAGACTTCAATTTAAGAGTTAGAAGCTTGTAATCTACCAATAATGGCCCTGGATCTCAAGACATTTAAAAGATAACAAAGAAAGTTGTTCCTAATTGGAGTTTTCATAAAGACATGGTGACATGGTTGAGGCAAGCAAACCAACTCGTAGAGAAATTAAATACCGTCAAGATCCCAACAATGCTTTTGCAATATTCCAATTTGTATGGTACATAAAAACAATAAAAATATTATAGTATTTAACCTTTGTTTCTCAGTGAGTTCATATCAGTGAATTTATATCAAATTCTAAAGGTCCTCTTTATTAAAGTGTCCCTGACAACTGTATTCTGTACACCAGGTCCAGTTATTGCATTTCGTCCCAGAAGGTCTGAACTGAAGTCCATCTTGTGTCTTATAGCCTTCTCCTATGTCCACATTTTCATATGGTTTACACAAAATGTATTGTTCATTTCCAATGCAGAAAATGTGCACAACTAACTATTTTACCACAAATAAAAGTAGTCCCAGGCAAATGAATCTAAGTTAAAAAACACATTCCATTATCGATTAAAACGCGTTGTAAATTGTTTGTTTTTTTCCTCGGGTCGTGTTGGATCTTGGGTCAGTATCTACTCATAGTTTTGCAGGTTGCGCAGGGGGTTGGATCTCCTGACGGGTAGGTTTGAGGCGGTGTTAAAAAAGGCGACACGCGGAACACTACTCCTGAATATAATACAGTAAGAGCCATTTGGGAGCCGAAAAAAACAGCTAGTCTTTGGGAGCTGTGCCAGAAGTGACGGCTCTCTGATAGCCGAGCTTTCCACCACTAGTAAACTAGCAAGTGAAGCTATTGTCGTATTAACAGGAGCAGCAGCGCCCGCTGTCAATAGCCACGACTGTCCAAAATAACGCTCCATGAAAATGACTTAATCTCGTGAATTTACAGAATTGACCGGATCCGGTCCGCAGTCCGCCATTTGTTGATGCCTGCTGTACACTTTAACCATTCACTGCCCATCTGTGCTAATTTAGTAACAAAAGTGTGCCCCAATCTAATTATGTATAATGACACATATATAGATACAAATATACACAGATATGAGAGACACTAAAAATACAATGGGACCAAAACAACAAAGGCAACCACAATCCAATCCACAATCCAAATTCTATACATGTTTATGCCTTGACTGCCGTAAAACTGCACTCACATTTGTACATTCAGTGCAAGGTGCAACAAATGCAAACACATTTCGAGAAAGGATTCATTATTTTGGATAACAAGCTCATGGTTCCTGTCTGAATCACAAAATGCCTCTGAAACATTGGCTTATCTGGATGGCCCAGAAACGAAGCCGAGTACATGGTAATTCATTGTTTATGTCAAATATTTAATTTCCTCCAGCACGCTGTTTTACTCTATCTGGTGGCATTAGCTGTCTGGGGTTTCCAGCATCCTTGACCTTCACACCAGGGGATAACAAGCAGCTGCTACATCGGCCTGCTACGCAGTCCTGAGTGGGCTGAGACACAGTGGCATCATGCCAGAGATCATACCTGTGACATCTTTAACCCCATCTTATGTGATGTGTCTCCCGCAATATGCTCAGAGACTGCCCTTTATCTCATTGCCCTCAGAGTATTCAGCATGCATGCATGTCCGGTAAAATGGATCATGTGGGACTGGAGCTTTTAGTGTGATACTATTTTCTACTTTGGTTTCAGATAAGTGAATGAAGTCATTTTATTTTATTATAGTCAAGTTTATTCAACTGATGTTACAAACCAACTGATGTTACAAGCCAGATATGACAGAAGCAACAAAAAAAACGAGACTTAAAATAGGAACACCAGCAGGAACCTCAAAAATAGAAAAAAACAAAGACTCACGTTTAGACCTGCAATACGACATGAACTAACGTAAATGGGAGAGAATGGTGAGCAATACTTTTACAGCTGAGGTACAAACATTTATATATTTATACTGAGAACCCACAGTATCAGCGTTACTTACTGTAAAATGATGACAATTTTACATTTGACCTTATATTACTGAAAAACTTCAGTCAGTGTTTTCAATGAACACATTTCAGATACCAGCTCATATAAAATGTAAATGTTTATATGGAAAGTAAGGCCTATTATTCAGCAGCTACATTGACTGTAATTTGAGTATCAAAATTCTAACAAGTAATCCTACAATTAGAAAGCAATTTGCAATTTTGCATTTTATTTCTATGCGGTACAGAGAGATTTTTGTTTCCAACTTTTTCTCAATTATTGAACTTTCAGTCAATTACACAATTAACACAGGCTGCAAAACATAAGAAGGTTTTTGATTTCCAAAACAGTCATAAGCTTTAATGAAAGTAAAATATCTCCTCTTCTACACATAACTGTGATCTGGATTGTAATGTTTGAATCTGCACTAAATTATTCTAGTGAGTATTGTGAAAAAAGACATTACAGCATGCCACGGCTTAGTTATAAATAACAAACCAGAGGAAGAGCCGCAACAACAACAATAATGACAATAATTATAATGCAGTATGAAACAAAAATAGGACTAGTAAAAAATTCTCTCTTGCCAGAATGGCTGAAAAAATGCATTTGCAGGTTCTATTATTTTATTTTTTTTACATGCTACATCCCAGTGAATCAACTAATATTCCTAGTGAATTGACTTCTAATTGTAGTAGTAATGATTTTGTAATTTCATATTTCCTTTAAAACGGAAAACAAATTCCTAAACGAGGGTCCTTTTGTACTTTAAACTAGTGCGACGTTTTCCTGTCAGGTCTGAGACAGGCACAGGGCTGCCGGTTACACTCTTTAGCTCTGAGCCCTGCCTGCAGGGATAGGAGCAACATCAAAGTGCGAAAGAACTGTCTGGGACACACATTTCCTGACAACATTATAAACACACACACACACACACACACACACACACACACACACACACACAAATTAGGTTTGGAGGCAGCACTGTGAAAACTGGTGACCGGCTAAGGTTGAACAGTTTGGCTAAACAACAACAGAAAAGAGGAAAAAGATATATTTGTCCGTTTAGGAGATATTCCTTCCTTTACAAATAAAATACCATTGCAATGTCCCACATCAGGCTTAACAAGCATAAACAGCTTTGTTTCACATTCACAGATGTTTCAGACATTAATGAATGTGAACAGACTGCTTTGATTTACTTTTCTTGCTTGGAGGGAAATAAAGACAAAGGCCAGCCGTGGGATAAACAAGTGGATGATGAATGTCCCGAAACTAATCAGTAGACTGTGAAACAACACTCTCAGACTAATAGAACAGCTGTGAAGTGTGAGGTTTCCCCACTCAGACACTCTGAAGCAGGTAAAAGGTTAATCCGTGGTGTATAAGTTTGATAATGTATCTTCGGAATTCCAAAGTCAAGCACAGGTACAATAACGCTTCATTGGTGCCCAGACAAAAGGGCTGGAGATAACCGAACTCTGAACATGTGATGAAGGCTTTGGAATCAGAGAGAGCCACTGAAGCGCAATCAGCCCAAAACTGCATGAATAATGCATGCCTCCAATAACAGAGAAGACTTTATGGCCCCAATCAGGAACTGTCGCAATAGTCCCGCTCTTACCACGGCTGGCTCAGAGTTTAATAACAGGCAGCATGGCCAACATGCATATTGAGTCGTTTTAATGAGGGTGTATTTATTATTTTGAGACCCTCTGCCCAGTTTAACTTCAAATTCCCAAGCAGGAATCATTACAGAGAGCAGATAAGTGTTCAGTACCGCAACAGAACTTTTTTAAAAATCACTCTACGGCGCTTGAAGTACATTCATTTAACATTCTCCCAAGAAATTCAGAACCCATTTCACTTTTTTGGCAGTTTATGATTGGAGCTGGTAATCAGCACTTCAGTCTACTCTACAGCAAACCCTGCAAAGTTGCCAGCAGCACTGATTATGTCTAAAACATTTCTTACCAAGACGAGTGGAAGAACTCAGTCAAAAGAACAAATTTGAAACTTTTATTTGATACCATATTACTGTTTGTATAGAGATGTTTTTTTTTTAATAATTGAAATTTGATGTGTTGTGTGCACCGCCTTATTCTGCAGAAAGTTTATGTTTTTAAGGACTTTTTAAGATTCTTCGGTGAACAGGCGAAGGTCAGAAGTGTTGACTTGAACTTGTTGGTACAGAATGTAAATGTAATTCATTCTGTAATGACATTTCTTTTTTTTTCAATTCACTAACAACAGCAGGGGGTATATGACGTGGGGGTGCTGGGGGAGTGTTTAACTGCAAAAAACTCAAGTTTAAAATAATGTAATTGTCGCAATGACCTCTGTGTGGCTGTCTAAGGGTGTAGTTTGATTTTTTTATTTTATATTCCATTAATATGTGTTTAAAATCTACTGTAACCATGCATAGTTTAGGTTGTCCTTGCATTTTCATTACAGAAATCTAATCTGTTTCCTTGTCACTGACAGATTTAAAGGTATGTGTCAGTAAAGTGACTTGCCCAGAGGAAAAATACGCAGATTTATAGAACAGTTTTGGGCCCCAAAGCGCTTTAAAATTGTAATCAAAATAATGAAATGGAACTCAGTGTCAAGCATTTTGAATATATTGATTCATTTTTGCACCTCTAAAGCTCCTGCTCTGTGTTGAATCTCAATGTGTGCTTGTAAACCTTTACCACACTACAAATCGACAATTTGATTGGTCACTGCTCGGGCTATTTGCATATATTCATCCAATTGGAGAGTGAGCGTGGTGTTCTTCAGCAGCTTGAACTTCTTAGTGTGTATAAATTGCACTGAGAGCATCTCATATCTGTTACAGCATAAAATCCCTTTTCAGCATTACATTCAATGAAATGTCCTGTGAGTTTAAGCGATTGTGAAGGTCATATTTTTTATTTGCTGTCTTTAGCATCCTAAGTTAATGCAGAATGTAAGGTGACTTATAGTAAGAGATTTACATAACAAATACATTAAAAATAATGCTATCATCATGAGATTAAAGAGAGTAAAGAAACAGAGAGGAATCAAAACAAAGAACAAATGGACAGAGTATGAGAAAGAAAGCACAAAGGAACTAAGTCTCAAACAGGGAAACACCTAATGGTTTTGGGGAGAAAAACTGTGAGGAAATAAAAAAGTTCTTAAGAGCACAAGGGCAAAAGAAAGGAACCACTCAGACTCAGACTGAAAAAACTCCTAAGACTGTAAAGAAGAAGGACAGAGAAAAAAGACGATCCAAATGGAAAAGTTCTCATGAACACAAACAGAATACACTTGGGAACCAAGATTCAAAAATGGAACTCATCCACCTCTGGGCCTCACCGGATAGTGCAGAAAGGAAAGAAGTAGGTCGAGTTTACAGGCAAAGCAGTAATTTCTGGTGTGATGATTTATACATTTCAGAAAACAAACCCAAACAAAACATAACACATCCTACTCCGGCCTAACTCACTCTTTTCACAGTCCTCCAAAGAGGGTCCTCTCCAGGCAAATATTCCGGCTCCTCTCTTAGTTCACTGCAGCGGATTCCTTGCCTAGTCATAAGAGTGGCTTACATTACAAAGCAAGCCAGCTGAATAGCAACCCCTTCAATCAACAGACAACCAAATGTTTTACCCGGTACAGAAATACCTGTATGGAACAAAGTGTAACACCAGGGCCATGCACAGACCATTTGAGGGGCATGTGCTGAAACTGAAAAAGGGCACCCCCCCTCCATGGACCCCTCCACCAGGGGCATAGAATGTGATTCCACCCCCCCACTTTTGTCAGATTATATTGTATTAAATTGATTAAACTTTATTTATAACTTGACATCCCTATCTCGGAACCCCCCCCCCCCCCCCCCTTTATATATATATACATACATACTTTTATACAGATATATATTTATACATTTAGAGGGTAACTTTAAAACTAATTACAACAACACTCTTCTGTGAGCCATGTGTTTGAATATGTTTATGACCTCACTGTGATCCAATGGGATGTTCCATCTCAATGACTATAAGGAGAAGGTCAGAGAGTCTCTCCTCTGAGCTGCCACCCCCCGCTGCCTGCTGTTGCTCCCTCTCCTTCTTTTTCTTAATTCTCTCCTTGCATTGCAACCATCAAGTCATCAAAATTCACAACAGTACAAAAAACAGTTATGATCTTGATAACTGTCATGATTGATAGATTCAGTACTAGAGGGCAGCAATGCAATGTTGATTGAATTATAGGTCTACATGTTATACACCATTATAATGACATATGACAAAGGCATTTAAAG
>JBBMFX010000002.1:1382152-1405942 GCA_037832545.1 Rhabdalestes septentrionalis | reverse complement strand
AAGAGAGCCAGTGATGTTACAGAGACCAGAATGTTCTAGCAGTGCTGATAATGAAAGAGGACAATGAAGGGAAATTAGCCTGCATTAAATAGCCACGTCTTTTGTTCCTGTTCGAATGGATAAATAAGGTTAATGACAGGGTGCAAAAATACTCCAATCATTTTTCATATCTTGCCTTAGTTCTCTCCATGTGAGGACTATAATTAGTGATGACCTCAGTGAGCTCTTTCACCTTGCCTTGCTCAAGGGGCTGCGTTTTGAGTTATTTCTGTTGCTAGCAAGGTATGATTGATAAATAACTTAAATAAATAGCATGAATTCTGGGGCTCAGAGAAAAGGGGTTTGGACCAGGGGGTGGGGGACTTATTATCATCTTGTAACAAATCAATAACAAAGATCGATAAACATGCTTCCTCTAGCCTCATACGAGTTGCAATTTTTAGGGAATTTATTATTATATGCCAGTACAAGTTTTAGTAAAAAATCATGTTTCTATATGAATGTTCACATTCAAGCCCTGATGCCAAGATCTCCAGTCTTTTGTTCTATACTTTCTACTCAAGTAAACAGAGAGTAATTACTGAGCAGACAGCAGAAAGAAGAAGCTGTCTCTAGAGTGATCACCTGTTCTTGTAGCTATTCGGCAGTGTAGTCCATTTTGTGTTGATCTGGTATTGATTTTGCAGGCCTGATCTTGTCAGACAAATTCAGCTTTTCTCCTTTTAAAGAAACGTAAAATGGCACATTTATGGTTTGACTATTCCAGAGCATAACTTCATAATGCTTTTCTTTGTTTGCACTGGTGATTATAATAATATTATATCATTTTTTTTTGCCATTCTTATCCGTGCTGCAAAATTCAATGCATTAAAAGTGATGGTCAGCAATAGAAGGG
The DNA here is from genome assembly GCA_037832545.1 of Rhabdalestes septentrionalis. Classification (NCBI taxonomy): domain Eukaryota; kingdom Metazoa; phylum Chordata; class Actinopteri; order Characiformes; family Alestidae; genus Rhabdalestes; species Rhabdalestes septentrionalis. The sequence goes on along the minus strand of JBBMFX010000002.1, from coordinate 1,405,047 downwards.
GCTGTCGAGTTTGATTGCTCAGATGAATATGCTCAGAAAATGACAAAGCTTGGGCAGGTTTTTAAGACTGCACTCAGGCCCTCACTGACTATAGCTATTACTGACTGGCAGGCAAACTTTCTCATGGACAGGTAATTTAGTTATTATAATGTTTCTCAAGTTCACTAAAACGATACGACTATAAATGAGAATGAGATGGAGAGCTAGCCTTGCTTCAGTCCCTGTCTCATTAAAGCACCCTGGCCACCACATGAATAGCTCCAGCATTACTCTCAGAGAGCTTAGTAAACATAACATACTTTTTAGCGGATGCACCGAGCATGGACGATTGCACAGATTGCTGATTTCAGTTCCTGATATGTGTATGAATTTGCTTTGATGATAGGTACAAAAGGACTGAATGATATGGCCTTGATGAATGTGGTGGTAGATAAAATGGAAAAAATCCCATTATTAAACAAGAGGGGAATGAAAGGAAACTATGGAAAAATCAGGGTTCTTCAGAACCGATGTTTGGACCTGTGCAATGGACCTGAAATAAAGCATTTGAATATGCAAGGATATACATCAACCGTCCCAAACGACAAGGTTAAGGCATTAGTGTCCGTGCTAGAATAGACACAAAAGTTGGAATCTGAAATCTTCACCCGACTTCTTTGCTTGAATCCCATTTTACTGCAGCTTTTACAAACATTTGCTTGTCAAAGCCTGCCCAGTGGCAATGATTGCAACTCTCACAATAGACAGCATTACATGCAATTGCTCTGGCTCGGGACTGAATGAGGCTAGTTTCACTGGGCCCCACACAGCTGGGCAGCGCAGCTGACATGAATGTGCGCAGCAGATTGGCATCTTTTAATACCAAGCTGCACAAAGGCCTAATCTTGCTCAATCAATGACCCATTGAAATAGCTTGTGGTGTAGGATAGGGGCTGTGAAGGGCTTTCGCTGACATGCAGTTAGGGGTTATGACAGAGGCGCATTTACTCCGCAATGGAGGCTATTTTACCTTTTCAGAGAGCAGTTGCTGATACTAATAATTTCCTGGTCCAATTTGCTGCAAGGAGTTCTGATATGAATGCACCACGCCAGAGTATTTTTAAATCAAACTTCCCAAAGACAGATATCCAGGAAGAGGGATTTTTTTCTAACTTTCTGATCTATCTTTTTTTCACAACAGATCACTGGGTGTAACTGGGATACTATCTGATATAGCTGTAAGCATTTTGAAATAATGAATGAATGTTTGTTGTCAATGATATGAAGTACATCAGCAAGATATGTCTGAAAAGCTGACAGGGAAAGAAGATGAGGAGAAACTCCCGCCTCATTGGCCAGTTTTGACATGGGTTCCTCGGAAGATCCTGATCTGATACAGTGAATACTGTAATATTTGAATTGGAGATACTAGCCCAATCTATGTCACAATTGTTATTTATTGTTTCTAAATAGGCATTGTCCACAATCTGCAGCAGTTTCAAGAGTTAACAAAAAGTGAACATTTCTCACAGTGAAATATGGAAACTGCTCATATCTGCAGCATACGTGTTTCTGTTGTGTCTGACTAACGTGGGTATTAAAAAAGGGGAGCGAGCAGCAAGTGTTCTTTAACTGTACAGCAGCATGCTAGCAGAAGTACATTCCATTTAAAATACATTTCTCTCACATGCAAGTCATGACTGCAGGGGCGCATTAAACTTTCCAAAAGTGGGGGGACTCTGAGATGGGGACGCTATGTTATAAATACAATTTAATCAATTTAATATAATATAATCTGACAAAAATGGGGGGATGGAATCACATTTTAACAAAAGTGGGGGTGTTGAATCCCCCCCATCCCCCCCGTGTGCTACGCCCCTGCATGACTGATTGGAGGGAAAAAGGAAACTATGGTCGAAATGTTCTGCATTATTGGCTGCACCTCACCAGTTTTTGTTTTAAGCGGCATTAGTATCAGAACAATGTGTCTGACACTAGAGTAACAGACTGGGCTACTATATGGATGTACACTACCGGTCAAAAGTTTAAGAACACTCCAATTTTTCAGTTTTTTTGTATTGAAATTCATTTTGAATTGTTCATTGTGCAGAAATTCTGCCCAACAATATTGCACAAGTTCCCATAAGTGTGTGGCCATGCTTTCACTTTTCTGTCCAGTTCCTCCTAAAGCAGCTCGGTGGGGTTCACGTCTGGAGACTTCTGGCCACTCCATGTTTTCCAGCTCACCATCTTGTTCTGTTTTCTGAGGTAGTTCTGGCAGAGCTTGGACTTATGTTTTGGGACACTATCTTGCTGTAGGACGAACCCAACCAACTCAGCACAAACCAGAGGTCCTGCATGGAGCTCCAGAATTATTTCCCATTTCTGGGTAACCTCACCATTTTTAAACCTCTCGATGTTCAGCAATGTCCTTTGTAACATTTCAGGCTATTCACTGGACTTGAATGGTTGTGTGGGACCATACAATATAATAGTATATTCATGACCTTATAAAGTTAATATTTCACATAATATCTCACCGACATTATGTGAATATTACCCAATGAAGTACTTCCTTGCTTGTGACTTTTTGCCAATATTTGAAAATGAAAGTGTTCAACAAGTCTTGTAGAGATGTGCCCTTCACTATATTCATTTATGCTTTCTTTATTTGTTCTAAGAGTCAATTTGCGTTCATGCTTTAAGAGCAATATGACATCCATAATTCTGGGATTGCCCTTCAGCTAATCACTTTGTCAAGGAAGCGTAATGGAGCCATCATGTGACTGGCTTTCCTTTCTCTTCCCTATGTTTTCTATTGCCATTCTATTCTCATTGGCACTTACGTGTTGTCTATTTGTTTGATGATCACGTTCCATTCTTGTGCGTTTCTTGAATTAAAAATCAAGCCAAGCATGAAATAAACAATGGCGAGGAGAACAAAGAGACGTCTTCTCCAGCGATTATCAAGAATTGAACCATAGCATCTATAATTACATTCGGCGCTATTATGCTTGACTTCCAAACCTCCTTCACAGCTCATCTTTGCTTGCGAGCTTCAAAAAATCACTAAGCAAAACTGTGAAAACTATTACAATGCGCTAAATAAGTATCACACTGTTTGCCTGTCCATCAAGACAAGAGATCCTGCAATTTCCTGGATTATTTCATCGTGTTTGCTTTTCATTTCAGGGCCGAGGCAATAAGAAGGAAGAGGCTGCTTGCATGAATGTAAAGCTTTGGAGGGTGAAAGTGTCAGTCTTGTCTTAGCACACACTAAGGAGTCACATCAGTGTGTCTTGTTGTTAATGGTAATCACTCTATTCGACCTTCAACTTGACCTGATATTCCAACAATGTGCCTTTTGATTATTATTTTTTGGACATTTTAACATATATCCTTGTGAGACACAGGAAAACAAATATGTCTAGATATATAATTAAATGTTTTTAATCTTTAATTTTGCATTACTTACTTGCATTAACAAAAACATATCCTGATTACAAAGTCACACAAAAGCAAACAAAGCACAAAATTGCACTATTTCTTGTCGATACTGACTGGAAACCTATTTGAACTTAAGAAACTTGATTTATACTTCATTCTTCACGTTGCCAAGATGGTTTTGGAAAACCTAGGGTAGATGAGTTAAGTGGAATTTTAGACCATTCTTCCAAAGACTTTTCATTGATACTTGGAGAAAAGGCTCATTTCAGGTCAGGCCGGATCTTATCAGTTGGGGTGAATGTGGCCATTTCTGAATATTAATATTATTCTGTTGATGTGGTTCAGTAGCTGATCTCATTTTGTGTTTAGGTCATTGTCTTGTTACATTTACATTTACTGCATTTGCCAGTTGCTTTCATCCAAAGCAACTTCCATTCCCTAACTACAGGGGACAGCCTCCCTGGAGCAATTTGGGTTTAAGGATCTTGCTCAGGAACCCAGTGGTGGTGTGTTGAATGTAGGAGCTCTCAGCGACCCACTAGGCCATCACCACCCATTGCCTCACCCAATATCTGTGATAATTCTTGGTGCAATTTGTTCCCTCAATGGCCCAAAAGTGGTAAGTTAGGCACAATGACTACCTCCATCATGCCTCACATTTGGAATGAGGTTTTGATGTTGATGTATGGTGTGCTGAGGTTTTGATGTTGATGTATGGTGTGCATCTTCCTACAAGCATGATGTTGCATTTTTTTTGTCTCATCCATACTTTTTACCATGAGCACTTTTGTAAGTTCTGAAAATGTATGTAGTTCTTTTGCTTAAGCACTATAATTCTTTTTACATATTCAATTATATGCAATCCTCATTGGGATTAAGTCTAGTAACGAGAGACTCTGATTAAATCAAGAGTCTGCAGGGTTGGAAAATACAGATGCAGTGTCCTCTGTATTGATCGCCTTCTTTTTTCATATGCAAAAAAGTTACAATTAAATGACAACATACTGTCATGTCTTCATGTCTGGAATAGCTGCTAGTCAGGATTAGCATGGGTTGTAATCGCTACACATGACAAGTAATCTTCCAGTCATGAACTTTACTGAAATTCAGCAGATAAGTAAGGAAACTACAGTCTTGATTTTGTTAGGCAATGATGTAGGGTTACAGACTCCAGCTCGGGCACAAAACAGCAAGCTAATGCTTTTCATGCTATGAGCTGCTACTTGTGAGTGTACACTCCCATAATCAGGGTCATACAATACATTTCATAAGAAGAGATAGGGAGGAAACACATTTTTGTGAACTGCTGGACAATACTAAATCTCTTCCCAAGGTGTCTACCAAAAATTGTAATGTTACATTTAAATAAGAATATATCTTTGTAAAGTACAACAAAACTGGCTTTGTCCATGTGACATAGCAACAAAGATATTATTTGCATACTTTAAAGCTATTTATTTTGTTTCGAGAGTGCTATATATTGTCATTTTTTTAGGTTTAGTTGCAAAAAATACTTTGAAATATTAGACATCACTTTGCATGAAGTCCAACTGCATCAATGTTTTAGGAAAGTCACCCCAAATTCTGTGGAAAAATCATCTTCAGTCAAATCGTATGCAGACTTATTTTTGTTCCCTATCTTGTATGATGAAATACAGTCCAAATACCCTGAGTTTATACTGTGGTTTATAAATTATGGACTATAAAAATGGCACCGCATGAAGCCGAAGACATAATTATTGTTCACTTTGAAAGCCATGTGTCGGGTCCTATGAGGAAGGCCTCAAGGAGTACGTTGGAAATAGGCTAAAGAATATTATCCTCTTAGCTCAGTATTCCCAGAGCTGATTGAGATTCAGTACCACCACATGTGAGAATCTAAAAGACCTTTTCCATAGGAGCATGTTCACTGTAGTAGGCTTGTAGTATGATGTAGTATGGTAATACATTCCAGTGCAGCTTCATGCCTTCACCAGGAGGAACCCTTGATGACTAAGGCTTAATTCATAGTTTTAGGCTTGATACCCCATTGTGTTCTCAGCTTTGATGAACCCAGGCATGACAAAAGACTGACTTTGAACATAAACTTTGACCATTAATTTCCTTGATTTTCTCTGTGACCTTACTCTGCTGTTTGAGTTTTAACCTAAAGACAGAGAGCTCTTTGAAGAGCTCCATTTCAGCAGCCTTTACATCACCAGCTGAAAACAGAAAAGGCACCCAGCCAACCTGTGGGTTGCCAGGAGCTGCATTCATAAACACTGCTCTGAAGCAAAGCCTGGTCATGCCTTGTAATGTAAATGCAAACTGTTATCTAGTCCACACCCCCATCACACAGAGCTACAATGCTGGGAGAATGAGGGCTTGCACGTGTTTCTTCTGAGGCAAGCCATCACAACTGCTGCTAATGCAATGTCATTATACAGCTCAATGCAAAGAATGCTGTCTACTGGTTTAATAATAAAACTTATAATACTACTACTACTACTACTACTAATAATAATAATAATAATCATCATCATCATCATCATCATCATCATCATCTATTTTATTTGCTCAGTCCTTTCATACAAGAAATGCAGCTCAAGGTGGAAACAGGCATGGTAAATAAGATGAAAAATAAAAATAACCTATTGCTCAGGGCATTATTCAGCCCAGGCTCTCTTTACCACTATGGCTAGAGATTAACGCCCTAAGTTTAACACCTAAGAATTACTACTTTAACACCCAAGAAGTAGAGTTTAAAACGGGGCCTGTGAACTACAGCTCATGGTAGAACTAGAGCTTAATGCCTGAGATCAAGATCTTTAAGCCCAGCTACAGTTTGACTCCTGAGAATCACAGCTTAACACCTGGGAATTGGGGCTTTAAGATTTAAGACTAAATCTTGACACCTGACAACATCTTAACTGGTGACTAAAACTTGACTAGATTTTAACAACCTGCTGCCAAATACCCCTAATTTTTTCCTAATCCATTTGATGTTTTCTGGAGTGATTGAGCATAGTTTCTCCAATGACTTGCTTATCTTACGTTGTTGTGGCTAAAGGGGAAATTGGCTTTGTTGATTGGACAACTGAGCAGTTTACATATAACATTTACACAAAGAACAACAGCTCCACACAAAACACATCACTAATACGCCAAACCCCCTTTAAAATCTATAGCATATGGTTTAAAGGCTCCCTATACAGGTGGGTAATTACAACAGGCTGTTGGCTGGGGAGACAAATAACACCTTATAAATTACACCTTACTGCATTTGGTTCTGTTCAGCAGGTGTTCTAAACCACCAGTCTGATGGGAGATATGCAGACTCTGTTATCAAGGGACGGTCTAGCCAGGACAGAATAGCTTTGTCTCTCCTCAGGATCTGGTTATTATATGCATAGGCAAGCTGGACCTGCTGCTGAACTCCAATCATCTTCTTTTCGAAACTGTGATTCACGGTTCCCATTTTCATCTGAAATGGAAAATGTCCACATGTATTTTATTTTTACATACACTTGATCACTCAGTGGTTCACAGCAATTCCTGTCCCTGATTAAGATAAACAGATTATACTGGATACTGGGAGTAGTTTATACTCTCAAGTGCTTTGTAACATTTTCTCTGGACTCTTAAATTCACACTCCGTTGTGTCAGTGTGTGAAAGTATTTGTCTGTGAGTGTTTTTCCGACCCCTGGGATAGACTGCAGTGCAGGGGGTCCTTGAGTTATGACACAGATCTGTTCCTTGTACTGTGATGTAACCCGAATTTAGTCAGAACACACCGTTGCCTAAGTTGCTTAACTATGCTTGCACACTTGTAAAATCATAATGGAGAACATAAAAACAAACTAAACCACAAAAAAAGAACAAGGACATAACTATACTGTATTAAAGTAACAAAAAATTAGTATAAAAACAGGTAAGCTTACTGGGGCATGACAACTCCCTCACTAATACACCACGGTACTGCATATTCCAGGGCTCGGCAAGTCATTTCTACAGGGGGCCACATGAAGAATCTGAACTGTGTTGGCGGGCTAAACTGACAACAACTTGAACTTCACTCTGCTCAATATTTACAGTATTTTCTACCATTGTAAAAAGCAGTAAATTATATGTTCTTTTAAGCTGCTATACTGACATATAAGAATATTTATGTAATGGTATTAATTGTGCTGTTGGTAGAAGAGGACAATAATTCTATAATAGTAATTGTTTGATTTATAATCACATTTTTTAAAGATGGACATGGCAGGAAACAATTCTCAATGTGAGCCTTAACTGTGTCAATCACAAATATCATCATCAGAAAACAAAACAGCCAACAAAAAAAATTGTAAATCCATAAATCTACTGTAAAACAATCTAAAAGTTAACTGTAAAACAATCTAAGAGTTTATCAACACACAAAGCATTCACATTCACCAAGTTTGTTTAAAATATGAGGCTACTGATGAACCACTGAGCCATTTGGAGCCAAAAGAACCGCAACCGCCCAGCAACTTAATGGCCAGAGACACATATGAGACACCAATTTTCGGCGGGCCAGATTAAAAAGACCAACAGGCAGGACGTGGCCCACAGGCCGTAGTTTGCCCACCCCTGGTGTATTCTGTGTATACTGCGCACTCTTAAAAAAGGTTAATGGCATGGTTTATTTTTCGGTATTTGCATCTAGTCGATTTTATTTAAATAATCACATTTTTTGAATTTATTGCTACAAATTCCTTAAAATCACAGACATTTAAGTCATTTAAAACATATGAGCTTTAGATCAAGCAAGATTCATTTAGTAAAATGTATGAGATTGTTTATATCAGGTTTATGCTAAATAGATAAATCTGCCATTGTTTATTCAAATCACATTGGGTTTACTGGTATTATTACATACATCTTATTCTTAAGTGTTTCATTTACATGTGACTGACAAATAAGTTTATTGGCCTGTTCCTTTTAAGTCTAATTAATCCAAAGGGATGGATGTTTTATATACAATTTAAATGCATATATCTTCGTAATTGGACCAAATATTTCTGTAAGTGTAGTCGTCCACCATGGGCAAACAAACTAGTTCTGGGAATGAGCTTCATAAACTCGAAAAGGTACATGTTGAGATCCCCTGTACCCCCCCCATGTCTCTGATTAAGGATACGCAGTTCAGATAATGGATGGATAGATGGATAGCATTATTATGTACAGTGCAGAACATATTGGCATTCTGTGTGCAGGTATGAATATAATACCCACTCTGCTGGTGAATGATTTATCATTATTGTTGTAATTTCCAGTTCCATTATAATACGTAATTTTACATTTAGCACAAAGCTATGCTATGTGTTCTACTCAAGGTATTACTTCAGTCCACACTGAAGCATGTTGATGCTCTCAGGTTCATGAGACAGAGACGAGGACGGTGTGCTGCTTTACACTATCCCCAAATCAGCTGCCCATGTTTGCCACCATCATTTAAATCTAAAATGTTCTGTAATTTCGATTTTACAATTACTTAAGGCTAAATAACTCCTGAACTTATATTTAAGCCTGGTGTGTTTTGCAAAACCATTGCAAGCCTTTTCGGTAAATTGAGATGGTAATTTTCTTGTCTCCCACCGCATGTCTCTGAAGAATGGCTCAAATGGCCTTTGGATAATGTAGATATCCAAGTTTAGTGTTCTCAAAATGGCATAATATCAAGAGGCCTAATTCAGCAGGGAGATATAATTTGCTGTGGAACTTTTGTACTATTCCAACTCCATCCAAAAAAAAAGATCCCACAATGGGATAAAACCTTTTCTCCTCTTACTTAACAAAAAGCCTCAGAGCAAAGCATACTTACAGTAATTATGCCACATTGTTCTGAATTAAGGGCAATTTTCACAACATGAGACCTCACGAGGACTGCAATTTCCCTCCATAGTCCAATACAATGAATTCACTGAATGGCTGGCAAAAACTAAGGCAAAAATGATTTGTGGGATTGGAAATTATGGCATATTACCTCATATTTGAGCAAATTTGATTATCAGTCTATCTGATATTGCTGTTAAATAAATGGGATTTTGTCAAGCTGAGTCACACTTGGTCGATTCAAGACAGTTTTGACAAGAACGTTTTCCACACTTATTACATTTTAAACTTGTGCTAACCGATGTTAACAGACACGTTTGAAGTCACCTTCTGTTCCAAAGTTTCAATTGTATTAATTGGTTTTGTACCAACCTCAGACTGTTAGACAACTTGTTCTGAATGATTAAACCCCAATTAAAATCATATATACACATTCCGTGGAGCAAACAGCCAACAATTGTGCAAGTTCTCCCCTTAAAAACATGAGGGACATGAGTAATTTTCATCATAGGTATACGCCAACTATAGTTGGTATACCTCAACTATCAGCAAGAGCACTGAAGATAAAACGTGGCTGGGTCTTTCAGCATGACAATGATCCCAAACACACCATCCGGGAACATAGGAGTGGCTTTGTATAAAGCATTTCAAGGTCCTGGAGTGACCAAGCCAGTCTCCAGATATCAACGTTTGGAGGGATTCTGAAAGTCTGTGTTGCCCAGCAACAGCCCTAAACATCACTGCTCTAAAGAAGATCAGTATGGAGGAATACCTATGATCAGCATGTATACCTATGATAAAACTACACACCTCTCTCATCTTTTTCAGTGAAATAATTTTATAGCATCTGACCAGAGGGGTGGGGTGGGAGTGGAAGCAATGGAATTAAGACTTGTTGCTTGATAAGAGGGAGCTTCATCCATCAGACAAGTCAAGAATGACTCACTAGCTGGATAAGAGGAGGAGAAATGCATCTTTATAACCTCATAAATACAAATTTATGTTCATGTTAGTCTAATCAATTAGCATGTAATGCAATTTCTACATTGAAAATCTTCCAATCAATGTGCCACATACTTTAAGACCATATTGGTACCTAAAGCATTATATACCAGATGTGATCTTTGACTTGATGATATGTCACCAACATTTACACCATGCAAAGTGGCACGCTAAGGTTTAAAATCAGAAATAAGATCTCTCGTTGGTCTCCACCTTGCTATGGAAGTGTTGAAATTGCGAAGAATTTCCATGTACTGGAAGCAGGAATGGACAATGGCTTTTTAGAAACACCTGTCACATGTCAGATTCTTTCAGCTTCGGTTCAATTTGCATTTGTTCAACAATTTGGAGAAGCCAGCTGAAAACCCTGATGTGTTCTTCAAAGTACAAACACTCAACAATACCATTACTATGACAACAAAGAGGGCACCAGATGCAAGAGGCTACGCTGTGTAGGAAATCTAATGTCTTTTGTGAAAAATGCAATATTGACTTATATTTTGTGCTACATTGTTACTGGTTCAAAGCAGCTTATTGTAAAGGAATAAATAAATCATGTTACAAACTAAACATGCATACAGACTTCCACACACACACTCACACATTTAAAAATACATTTAGTTCAGATTTTCACATGCACATACTGTTAAAATATTTGTTACGTGATTCTTAAAATATGACATTTGCTTATTTTAATGAATATGAGGGAAAATATGTAAAAATGAGTTGGCAACTGTGACGGTGGCTAGTTAGAGTCACCGTCTTTTTATGTTCAGGAGGTTTTCGTTTGTGTTTTGGGATTTGTGAAGTTTAAGGGGCTTTTATTTTGATAATGGTTTCTGTTGGAATTGTTTTTGTGTCACGTGTCTGTTTCCGTGTTTGTTGGTTATTATTAGTTTACCTGGTTTCACCTGTGTCCTGTTTAGTCCTAGTTAAGTTGTGTATAAAGGTCTGTTTGTGGTTTCCCCATCTGAGCATCGCCTCACTCCCCGCTCCCCTGTGTTCCATTCTGTCTGTTGGTGTTTGTTCCTGATGGCCCGCGTGCCAGGTTTGATTTCCGTTTATTAAATAAAGTCTCTTTTGTTTCAATGGATCCCAGTCCCCTTGTCCTCCGTTTTCCCCCCGAGGACGCTAGAGGTAGTTTACAGGGGAAGGCTCGCGCTGAACCCCGTAACAGCAACAAAGACAAATTATGACTATTTCTTTATTGAAGAACAGTAAACAGTTTATTGAAGATCAGCTGGGTATTGTTTTTCAGTATTGTATATTCAGTATAATAAATGTATATTAAATTATATTCAGTATTAAATGGGAATGGGATGTATCGGCAGGGGATATATCTGCTTTCATTATTTATATATGTATTGGGGTTCATTTCATATATACTGGGTTACATTCATTGAGAAATACCCCCAGGGAGGTCCAAGAGAGAACCCTTTTCTGGCTGACCCAAGGTTACCGACCAATTGCAACAGAGAAAGGACTACGAACACAGTATGAGGTTTGCTGAGGGGGTCTGGGTCCCCAAAGAGAAGAAGTCCCTGAGGATCAACTACTTTAGGATAATCACACTGTTGAGTGTGGAAGGAAAGTTCTTCTTTGACAATGTAGCAGGATGCCTGGCCAACTTCCTTTTAAATAACTAATGTATAGGTACATCAGTGCAAAAAGAGGGATGCCTAGAACACATGGGAGAGGTGACCAGGAAGCCCAGGAAAACAAGGGAGACCTAACATTGTTGTGGTTATACTTACCCTGACCAGGCACCATGTACCACAACTTATTGCAGATCTGATCCTGAATTATTACGACCATTTCAGGACGAGAGTCTCTGCAGGCAAGGTAAGACCTGAGTGGCACAGACTGGAGGTGAGAATAATCACATCTCTGACCTTGTTTGCTCTATCAATGAACATGAATGTCAAGTCTGCAGAGCCAGAGTGCCGGGGGTCACAGAGCCGAACAGAGGTCTGCCAAATTCCAATCAGGGCGTTTATGGATGACCTTACAGTTACCACAGAGTCTGTACCTGGATGCAGATGGACTTTGCAAGGTCTTCGATAGCAGCCTCAAGGATTCTGCATCAGTGCAGTCAACCTGCCAGGAGCTGGATAGCTAGATAAGATCAATAGACAGATCTGGCCTCCCAGAAATTTTTAAGCGGGGACTTACCTGCATGGTGTATCGCCAAAAATACTCTGGCCGCTACTTGTCTATGAGGTCCCCATCTCCACTTTGTAGACCTTGGAGAGGAAGGTTAGCAGCTGTCTTAGAAGGTGGTTGGGGTGGCCCAGAAGCCTCAGCAGCATCACCCTCTATGGGAACACCACAAAACTTCAGTTATCACTGAAATCTCTAGAAGTTTAGGGTGACACCGCAGGTGCTGATGTACAGAAACTCCATTGACCCTAAGGTGGCCCAGACAGGAGTGGTGGTGAAGACTGGAAGACGTGTAGTGCCCAGACTGCCATGCTGGATGTGGAGGCTCGATTGCGCCAGAAGTATCTGGTGGGAGTGCTGGCACATGGCAGAACAGGATTAGGGTTGGTCCCAGCACTACTGTGGCAAAAGGAGTGCAAGGGGAAGATGAAGCACAAGCAGATATAGGAGAAGGTCAGGACTGCATTTGAGCTGTGCCCTGCCAGCTATGCCTTGCCATAGGAACTCTGGAGCATATTCTGAGCTCCAGTCCAATAGCGCTAGGCCAGGGCCATTACACCTGGTGCCATAAACAGGTGCTGAAACAAATTGCAGAGATCAGCAACTGTAGCTGAGGGCACATTACTACTTGTGCAATTGCTTTTGTTAAGGCAGGAGAGCAGCCTCAGGCAGGAAGAAAAGTTGGCAGCAGGGATCCTGGCGACAGTGAAGGACTGGCAGCTCTTAATAGAATCAGAATCAGAAAACTTTATTTATCCTGAAGGAAATTGTTTGTGATGACTGCCACATTACACAGACACAGACAGACACGAGACACCAGAATAATGTAAATTAAGAACAAGATAACGTACTATACTAGGATGAATAAATAAAGTCTAATACAAGTCTAAATGAAATGTAATAAAAATAAACCCAGAAAAAATAAATATAATCTGAATAAAAATAAAGATTTGCTGAAAAAATACAAAAAATACAAAATATGTATAGAGATATTGCACATGTTACATTAGTAACACCATATAAAGTAATGTGTTGATATTGCACATAATATTGTGATTGTGATGCGTTGATTAATGCCATGTGGAGGATAGTATTGCACATGATATTTGAGACCTCGTAAGAACATCACATAATATTGCACACAGAATGTTGTACATCACAGCAAATAATGCACATATTCTTTACTTAATGATGTTATTAATACTGATAACCAATAATAAAGTAGCAGCAACAGATTATTGTGTTGGTGTGTGACTGAGGGAGGTGTTGTAGAATCTTATGGCAGTCGGAAAGAAGGTGTTGGTGTGTGACTAAGGGAGGAGTTGAAGAGTCTTATGGCAGTCGGAATGAAACACTTTCTGTGGTGTTCAGTGGAGCACGTTAAGCTGGTCAGTCTGTGGCTAAAGCTACTCCCTCTGTGGATCACCACACTGTGGAGTGGATGGTCTACATTGTCCATAATGGACTGAAGTCTGGACTAGGTTCTCTTTTCAGCCACTGTTTCCAGTTTTCACCCACCACAGAGCTAGCTTTCCTGACCAGTTTGATACGTTTCTTCCTGTCTGCTACTTTCATGCTACCACCCCAGCACACCACAGCATAGAGAATGGCACTGGCCACAACAGACTCACAGAACATCCGCAACACGGTGTTGCAGACACTAAAAGATCAGAGTCTACATGGGAAGTACAGCCTACTTTGACCGTTTTTGTAAGTGGCCAGTGAGTTCTTGGACCAGTTGAGTTTGTTGTCAATGTGAAAACCCAGGTATTTATAGTGTGGGCCTGGAGAAACAGCTAAGTCTCCCAACATGTCAGCCCCAGCCTGAGACCAGATATCCTCCTTGTCTTAGTGAGCACTAAGAATATTTTCATTATGCTGCTGACAGGGCCTTGGGAGGACCACCTGGGAGAAGTGGATGAAAGGACCAAGTATGGACATCTGGTCACCGACTGTCGAACATAGGGTTGTAAGGCAAGGCCTGTTGAGGTTGGCTGCAGAAAATGTGTCGGGTACACACTCCACAAAGCCCTCAGTGCATCTCTGCCATGGAACTGTTGATGCTTAGGGATGTGTGACTGGAGTTATTCTGAGGTTGACGATCTCAGAGGTAGTAGGTAGTGTTCAGTCACTCACATTTCCACTGCTCCACAGCCCAGTTTTGGCAAACTTTATACCCCTCTAGAGCACTTGCCATTGGGTATGGAGCCCTCAGGCTCATATGCAGCTGCTCCAAAGTGTTCCCTTGTATTGGCAATGCTTTTCTATGTACCTTATAAAATGCATGTGTGAGCTAAACTCAACCGCTGTGTCAGCAAGAACAGCACCTTTAAATAACTGAATTTACTACCAAGAAGGAATGAGTGGAAACTTTTGGAAATATAGTGTACTTTGTGGACATATTCAATGTTTTTTTAGAGAGTAGTCAGTGGTCTATTTCTCTGTCACATCCATCCTAGTTGGAGAATGCGAGCTCAGAGATTTTGGCAGCAAACAAATTGGCAACTGAAACCAGGCACAGAGTGCTACTAGTAAATGAAATAAAATATATGAAGTATGAACAGCAGGAAAGCCAGACACAGTTTCCAGCCATGTGTATTTGTCATTGTGTAATGGAGGGAAACAGAGCACGCTCTTAATCCATGTGAGGTGAGCCGAGTTATTGTTCCCCTCTGAGAAAGTAGGTCTGAACTTACACATTATGACTGGAGATCTATCACAATAAATGTGGTCCAATGAAGACAACGCTGTGGCAGACAATCCTGGACTGGAGGTCCTGGAGAATGCGGCAGATCCCTCTCTTCCAGAAGATAACACTAGCCAGAATATTAAATCGTCAACAGAAACTATTTTATTAAACCACAATAAAAAAAAGGGGTGGTGCATAGCTTGATATTTAATAAATGAATTCTCAAGGGAACATTTATTAATCCCACAAGTGGAAACTTTGCTTAGAAAGGCAGAAAATGACAGTACAAAAAATTAAGAGCATCAGAATGGGGAATTGGGAACAGTAGAAAAGGATAAAAATCAATCAAACTAAAGTGTAGTAAATAGAAATTCTCAATATACAGTCTACGATGCACAGTATTAAAATTTAGGTGCAAATAATTTGTATAGAAGTATAGCATTTGTTGCTGTATTATGCAAATATACATATTTGTATGTAAAATATAAAATATAAAATATAAGCAGACTAAATTGCACTTCTGTATGACATTAACAGTACTGCACATTCTCAGAAAGTGACAGATAGATCACCCAATCATGTTTTGATTTACAGTGGGTGGGAAAAATTTGCGAAAAGAAAAGTTAATGACTGTTTATTAATACAAATATCAGCCAAACAGCTGGATTTCTTTATGAAGGTAAACAAAGACAAACATATGCATCTTTAAGGAAGGATTCACTCTAGAAATGTGACATGCAAGATCAAATCTATGTTAAAATGTCTGTCACATCCTTTAGATCACATATGGCTTGTCTTTTAATAGCTTAAGGTGCCTGTGAACCAGCCAATCCAAATGTTGAAATTACATTAGCTTAATGCTAACAGGCTGCTAGTATCCCACAGGGGCGCTAGCAGGAATTATTATTAAAGAGGTGGGGTTTTTTTTATGTCATTTGATAACCATGACCTGGATGGACAAGGTTCTGCTGAATCACATCTACATTCATTGTGCATTCTGTCTCAGCAGGCTCATGTCTAACTTTGTTCATAATAAAACAGCTCTTCTAATTTCATACACAAATATGGAGTCTGCACTTCAACTGAGTTTCTCTTGTTTCAGTGAGCTACTCGGGAGTAATCATTTACATCGAGAGTGCCTGTAATGCGTCCTTTCATAGCAATGTCATGTAGGTAATGCAGTTGTGCTTGTCACATGACTCAATAAATAATTATAATTTAGTTTACATAATTAAAAAATATATATTCCCCCCCCTCTGGTCTGAACGCTGTGCCAACTGATGAATAAAGAAAAGAAACAAAGCTCCCAGGAGTCCAAGATGAATTCCTCAGGCACTTACTAAAGTGTTTTAATTGGTGGGAATTAAAAGTGAGGACTCCAGGGGAGCTAACCACAGGGCTGAAGTCATTTGAATTGTTGAAAAACATCAATATGGCTGAAAAAAGACGTGACACAAGTAAATACGTTCTCTGGCTGTGGCACTTTCCATCTCCCAGCAGAGAACAAGGCGGTTGCCAACATGTGTTTATTCAGCTTTGATGTGTTCTTTTAGGAGCATTCGCGTCTCGTCGTGTCTGGCTTTCCTCTCGGAGCTCTAAATCTCCTGCTACAGTTCTTCCTACTCCGACTCACTCTGATTTGCATTCCCTAATTGATACAAGCACCAAAAGTCTGCCGGCTGTTTCAGCCAGAAGTTACTCTCTTCCGAGATAGGCCTGAGATATTTATGGATAAAAAGCCGACGAAATAATACTTTTGATGAAACTTTGATTAAAGCAACTTGGCTCGGTTTATATGAAGTTTTTGTTAAATTATGATGTTGCGCTTTTAATAATACAATGAAAAGCCTTGCATTATTAACATCATCTCCATAATTATGCTTCAAAGAGAAAATAAAACAGAAGCACCAGCTATATAACGTCCTTGTCCATTTTATTAGAAACACCTACCAATCATTGACCACCATTTACACTAGATTGGTATACAGTTAGCAACTGAACCTGCACAATTCATCAGCCAGCTCTCAACCCCATTCATCACTGGTCAGTTTCTGACCACAGGAGTGCTATTGACTGGATATGATATGAGTGGTGGACTGTTCTAAGCACAGCGGTGACAATGACATGGTGGTAATGGCATGGGAGTGTGTGCTGTGCTAGAATGAGCGGTAGTGTTGCAGGAGGTTTTACACACAGCAGTGTCACAGCTGGGTTAAGAATGATCCATCACCAAAATACATCCAGCTAGGAGTAGATTTTTGGTCCGAAACTGACCATTGTTGAAGGTGTAGATGACCTTGATCATTTATTAACAGATGGGCTTCAGTCTGTACAACAGCAAAGCAGAGCTACAAGGGGTTTCTAATAAAGTGCCTGGTATGTATATACATGAAGAATGCAGACATGTTTGTCATATTTATAACAGGGCTGTACAAAGCAAGAGAGAGGGGCACACAATAACAAGGTAAAATGTGAAGTGGATATTTTATGTAGTTACTCAGGTTCTGATAGAACGTGTTTCTGGTATTGTTCTCGTATTCCCATAGCAACGCCATCTGCCAAATTTGACAGCAATCAGAATATTGCTTGAGATTCACCCAGAATGTTTGTGTACCATGAAATTCTTTTTTTTCATCGTGTTTTTTTTTTTTTGGGATTACGGAGTTACGTTGGAGAATTTGCACTTATTTTATGTTCCCCCTTGGTTGCTGTAATACAGCATCATTTTAAAGCATGTAAACAACCCATAGAGAGCAATTCAGGCTAAACTACATCCTCCATTCAGCTGTCTGGCTTTGTGGGACCTCCAGCAGTAAATAATGAAAATCCATATCCTCCCATTTCAGTTCAAAGCTATTTTTTGCTAGTTTTTTTATGTACAGATTCATCAAAAGCATTTGACAGAGACCATGTAAATGAACTGCACTTGTTTTCTTGTGCTAATATATGTGGGCTAAAAAGAAATTCAATACATTTCACACACTTTTATTTCTTTAATTGCATATTATGGTTTTGTTTTTATGTATTTATGTTGAAAGGATTGTCTGGTTCTAAAGAGAGCTCTATTGAATTAATTGCGTTTTGCATCATTACACTGAGGTTTTAATCCAGTGTTGTTTTTTGTTGTTTTTTTTTGCTAGGAAACGTTAGTTGTAAGAAACGTAACTGAAACTTTTGTAGCAGACATGTGTTACATAATTTGATTTTCATGTGTTTTATAAAGATTTTGCATTTATATTTCATTTCTATTTAATATTTTATTAAAATATTAAGCAAAACCAAGATTTCCCATACATTCCATCCAATGTATGGGATATTATAACAGGGTGGCCTTGCTTGAAATGCATCTGTTCATGCTTATGTTCATTTTCATTTTCAACACAAAAAACAAACAAACATCCATTATCTAAAGCACTTATCCTTAACCAGGATGGTTGGAGTGCTGGATCACAGGGTGAAAGTGGGAGAAAAACTCTGGATAGGACACCAGTCCCTCACAGGGCAGATACACAGATATGTTCACACCCCGGGGCAATTTAGCATCTCCAGTTTGCCAGATCTGCATGCTTTTGGATTATAGGAGGAAAACAGAAAACATCATAGAAAACCCCACAGCTGTGTAGAGAACAGAAACTCCGCCCATAAAAGACCCTCAGCTGCCTGAACTTTCTCACTACATCACTGTACTGCCCTATATTATTATTGTTATTATTATAGTTCTTGGATTATTTAGATGATATGAAAGACCTAGTTAGGATTAAGCATGTGAGCCTCGCTAACTCATCCCCAGAAACATGTTAGCTTGTGTTTTTGTGGCTAAAATGTATCTTCAAGGGGAACAAATGTCATTCTTTGTCTGTCTGACATGTCTCTGTTGATGTCATACTGTGAAGTTGCTGCCACTTGCTGTAACCTTACCTGACCACTTCGAAAACTATGACTTTGCCTTAAAAATCATTTTCTTTGTTCCTGAGCTTCTCTCGGGAGGCCTTTGCAATGGGCCTGTTCATAAATATTCAATAATGCTACTAGCCCACCGCGCAGAGTGAAAATCAATGCTGTGGTAATGAACCTGAAGAGAAGCTTTGTTTCAAAAACGCCACCACCAACCTGCATGCCAATAGGAGACGCCTTGCTGATGGAGGGTTCCAGGGGGACTCTCAGTGGGTTATCAGCCTCAGAAGGAACTGCTTTCTAGCCCTTTGGAGCTCACATACCCTAAATGACCCAGACAAGAATGGGGGGAAAAAACAAAGTTTGTTTAACTGATTTGTATGTGAATAATCCACTGTCAAATCATTAAAATGTATGTGGCACTAAAGAGAGTGCGGGATGGGAGTTCGGTTGGATGTGGGTGTCAGTCAACACTGCTGCCTGACTCGGGGTTAGGAATACATTTATCTGGTATTAAACCATTCTCACATTTGCATCCCCCCCCCCCCCCCGGTGGCATTCAAGAGAGGTTGACCTGCTATAAAAGAATATTTCAGCCAGAGCGCTTCTTCCTCTCCATGCATTAAATAAAGCAGTCTCAGGGGCTACATTTTAGATGTCCACCTTTCATATTACATTTTTTGTTACCTGTTTCCTTTTGTGCCTAATAGCCCTTGTCATGAAAGCAGGGAAAGCTGCAGAACAAGACGGGTTGCTGCAGTCTAGCACATATCCATTTGTAACAATTGTGGGCATAATGTGAAACAGCAATGAAATTTTTATTTGTATAAAGCCCATTCGCAACTATGTAAATCATGAAAAAAAATAAACATATGGAAATTGTCTGTAATGTATTTTGAAAAAATGATGGTAGAGTTCAGTTCATTTTCTTTGCTTTGAAAAGGTAATGTCTGAAGAGCATGGCAGAATTAGAATCCTGCAGAGTGAGTTTGGCATTGGAGACATGAAGCTCCGGAAGGATATAGGTATTAATCCCAAAATTAGTCGTCATATGCACCAGAAAGTGCCCTAGAAAGCTTTTTGTATTTAAGGTTTTGGCACACACTGATATGCTAAAATGCAATAGCAAATGCCAAACGTGGGATTTGTCGTACTTGCTAGTCAGGATACAGATTGCTGTGCATTTTCCAGCGTTTCTCTAGCTGAGACTGTGCAGGGGTGAGTGGGATTTGATTTCGCATGGTTTTTATATTTGATGTGGAACATATTAACATTTATATGCTCATGTAATAAGTGCATGTAAGGAGCTATTCATAATTAAAAACCTATTAAATGGCTAGGACTCACCAGCAGGCCCTGCATTTTCTTAAACACTTCTAAACAACCTAAACACAATTTACACTGTGGTCCATGCAGTTATTTTTTCAAGCCTGGATCTGCCAGTATGCTCTTGGGACTTGTAATAGTAATCAGAGCCCACATTTGTCCATTTCTACAACTTCAAACAAGCCCAGCACACGTAAGGACATTTAATAGCTGGATTATGAATGTGTTGAGCAATGGTTGAAATTGGTTTATCACTTGATTGTAGTTTATCAAAGTGTGGTACGCCACTATCTTCTTCCGAGAGCACACTGGGAAGACAGCAGTTTTAGTTTTAACATTACAGCTTATGAGACAAGTCTTACAATGGCAGCTTTGGTTACATGAAGTCTCTAAAGCACAGTTTAATATAAACTGTGGTCAGATGGTTTTTCTTCTTTCAGACAAACATGATGAAATATAAAACTATGAATCATAAACTCTCCTAAGACATTCCTGGAGTCCAGGAAACCAACTAAATGCTGACAAAAATAATAGTTTTTTGTAGTTTATGGCCAGGAGAATCACAGGAAAAGGAAAGCGAAATGAAGTGAACACACTGCTGTCTAGTGTCTAGTACCTCAATGATGAGACTAGCAGTGCTGGGATTTGAACCAACAGCCTTCTGATTGCAGGGGCAACACCCTAACCCAAAAACCACCAGCTGCCCCATCAAATACTTTCTTAAGTCACATCAGCTAGGTGTTCATTGTCCCCTATAATATCTATGCAGTATAAAATGAACACTTTAAAACATAAGATCAAACGAAGCAATTGAACCTTCAGGACAGCATCCTGCACAGCCAACAAGAAGCAGAAACAGTGCAGAGAGCGAATCCATTACTGTGTCAGATATTATATTCTAACTGCAGAGTCATATAATGCACAAATCTGGAAGGATTTACGAGATAATAATAAATTATAGTGAGAATTTGTTCTGGGGTGATGGCCGTTCGGGTGTGCTTCTTGTTTATGGGGTAACAGCTTGGGTGTGTATGAGTGTGTGTGTGTTGAGGAGAAATGATTCACTGTTCCATCTTAATTACGAGTCATTTTGCATTTTTAAATGCTTGAATATTTTTCTGGTTTAAGGTAACTTTTTTTTTTTCATTTAGTCCACTGTAAATGCCCAGCTTCTGTTTAACATATGTAATATTCTAATTCCAAAACCTAAAGTCTACTCCTAATCCTAAACCTGAACTGTTGATAAGCTGTTGATTAACCACTGAGTTGCACCAAATAGCTTGTATATGTCAATAGTTATATCTAGATATATGTAGATTTAGATAAGCAAGTGTATGTAGATAATCTATAGGAGACCAATATGAAAAAGAAATAAATAAAACCTCTAAAAGTCTTATACTGCCATAAATACCACAAAGGTGGCCAATTTCTCATTTTCCACATGTTTGAATAAAGCACACATACACAATGCTTATATGTTGCTTATATATTGCTTATATGTTGTAGAACTATATAAGTTTCACCTTGTATGCATTTAATATGCATTTTATATGCAGTTTGACTTCCATATAAACCCCATATGTAGCTATAACCGTATACAAAATGCATAATAAATCCATACAATTTGAAACGTATATAGTTTTAAAACATATAAGCAACATATAAGCATCGTGTTGTGTGCTTTAACCATACATGAGGAAAATGAGAAATCGGCCACTTTTGTGATATGTGCCACAAAAGGTTTGTTTCTGGCAGTATTAGACCTGAGATAATATGTTCAACATTCACATTTTAAAGTGGATTTAACACAAATGTTAACACAATGTTAACACAAATGCGAACATTTAGTTTTAGGTTCAACACCCAATATTAGTAACATCCTGCCACGTCCAGATAAATGTAAGAACAGCAAAGACAAGGTGAAAGACACTGTCCGTTTAATTTAACAGCAGGGAATAACATGGAGTAGAGCAAAAGCAAGAATGACCTTTTCTCTTCGGTTTCCGTTAGCCAGCGACTAACCCTGTGCCCTCTCTTATTCTTGCTTTATCCTGAAGTTATTGCTTCTAGCAATTGCACAAAGTATGCCCTGAATAGAATTTACTTTTCTACTTACAGCTCAGAGATGGGGTAGATAGTGTGCTGGTGACATTTGGACACATGATTCAAGATAAGGAATCAATTGTTTTAAAGAACAGTGTTGACTGTATCTTTTTTATTATTAGAAATGGGTAGCAAAATAAGTGCAATATAATATCTGAGTAGGATTACAGTATAAATACAAATAAACTAGAATTACAGTAAGATATTACGTGGTAATGCTACGTTCTCTCAATACAAACTCATATTAAACAAAATTAAGTTCTTAAGTAATTACTTTTTCAGAAGTGCATAACCCGTAAAGTGCTTTGATTTTCAGTGTATATCAGCCCGGTAATTTTGTTTCTGATGTGTCAACCCCCTCTTGTCCCATTAAAAATGGACAGTCCAAAACTGTGTCCAACCAGAGGATATATATATATATATATATATATATATATATATATATATATATCTTTT
>JBBMFX010000002.1:1315331-1333473 GCA_037832545.1 Rhabdalestes septentrionalis | reverse complement strand
ATGCCATTCTTCAGGATGTTGTAATGGTTATATGCAATCCACTACTATGAAGTTCTTATCTGTGGCAATGTTAAAATATATGCAAACTACTGTGATTGTGTTCTGTTATGATGCACTTTTAATGCTCAGGTCAGATGGCAAAACATGTAAATTTTTATAGATCAAATTGGTAATTCATTTTTAAAAAATTCAATGTCATTTTCTGTCACAAGTGAAGACAAATAACCAGTTACTTGATTGAAAGAGGTTATGTTAATATGTGCTAAAAATTTCCTATAAGGCTTATATACATGTTGTGAAGGTGTTCTAGCTGCACTAAATGCCTGTTGCTATTGTTTGTATATGGTATTTATTTAATAAAAACTGTAAATTGATTTATCTCCTTAATTGTTAGTTATGTTAATGCAAACTAATTATGTGAAGCAGTTTCCGCTCTTAAAACAAAGAAAGGGCCGATTCATAAAAATCAATAATATAAAGTACTCTCATTCTTTGTTTTATTTAAATATTACTTATTTTTATTAAGTCTGATGTTTTTGATATGCTGACACTTTTTACATTGGTTGAAATAAATTTTTTGGGCTATTTTATGCTAATTGTTCTTATTGTTCTTAATGAAAGGCATATTATTAAGTTTTCCCAACTCAAAATACCAGTTAGTTCACTAAACTTGCAAAAAATGCTTGGAAAATGTTGTCTTAATTTTTTAAGTTATATCTAAGAAACAGTTTTTACAGTGTGTGCTGGCCAACCTGAGGGATGTCTTCCTGACCATCCATCAAGCCCACCTGTGTCTTCACCCCTAGAAGTGTCATCTGTTCTGGCGAGATAAATACTCCACATAGTTAGTGCAAAGCTGGCAGTGGTGAAAGACTGGCCAGTCCCTAGCAACATCAGACAGATGTGAAGTTTCCTGCACCTTACCCCCTACTATAGTGGAGTGATAAAAATGAGTGACTTCTCCCAGCTCAGGGCAGCTCTAGACATGGCCCCTGTGCATGGCCACTAACACTCCTTCACCTGTCCAAAGAGGAACTACTGCCTTACCTGCTGAGAGCTGCTGGCTATTTTCCAGGCCCTCCACCATTTCAGACTAACCCTGGCTGCTCAACTGTAAGGAACCTGAGGGGCAGCTGGCGCAGGGGCTAGAGACGTTACAGGGCCCAATCACTAAACGAGGCAACCATTACATTTTTGTGGTTATGGACAATTTCAGTAGGTAGCCTGAGGCCTATGAGTGCTGCCATCACTGTGTGGTGCCTGGTGGATGAAATGTTCTGTCGGTTTGGGCTCCAGAAGAGCTTCACATGACTAAAAAGGCTAGAACTTTGAGGCTCAAGTGTTTTCTGAGGTCTGCTGCAGGCTGGGGGTCAAGAAGACCCTAAAAGTTTTGGGCTGGTGAAACGCTTCAACAGCACCCTGGTCACCCAGCTTGCCACCTTGACCAGTCGGCAGCAAAGAGAATGGGATCAGCTCTTGCCTCTGGTCCTATGGACATATTGGTTCAACGATCCAAGAGTCCACCTGGTGAACTCCAGCATGTTTGGAGGCAAGCTACGCATACTGGTACATCTGGTCATTTTTGGGCAGGGTGGGTTTTTCCCAGAATCCCCAGAATTCCCCCGGCTATCCTGACTGTGGATTTGAATCTGATGATGTAAATTGCCAATTTAAACAGTACTTAGTAAAAATGGGGCATTTAATTCTACATTTAGCCCTTCTGCTTTTTTAACTTTTTAACCTTCTGCTCCTCTGCTTTTGCCAGTGGCTTCACATTCTCAGTTTTGAGTGTGTTCTTAATAAACTGGGGGTGTTCTGTGAATAAACAGTGAATAAATTGTACTTGCTGTCTGGTTTGACATCCTATTCGGTGCATGTGTGGTGATACAGAGTCAAATTCTAGAATGTCCTTTAACTTTAAATGTACTAGTTAATTGTTTCTTCACCTAAAAGCTTGTTAATATCAAACACCACTCTGGTCTTTTCCTAATTATATTTGGTGAGTTTTGAAGGTCAGTATCATAAAAATGGACTCAAAAGAAACTATACATAGATTTTTTTTTAGCAAAGATCTGTATTTCAGTAAACATAAATTGAATAATAAGCACATGTAGAAAATCTCAGTGTGCCAAAATATTTGGCTGGTAGTACAAAAGTGTAAGAAATAAATTAGATATGATATGTTAGCTAAGTTCTGTTTAATTTAGGTAACTACAATAGTAAACAAAGATTAAAGAAAATGTCTCATTTCTTTCTAGTGTCCTAATGAATGTCACTATGTCGAGACTCAGAAACATCAGGACCAATAATAACCCAAAGATGTCCAGGGATACTCTTCATCATCCTTTCATCTGCACTTTGGATTGTGCCCTGTTCTTCCTGTGAGATGTGCAGAGTGATTTCTCCTCACACACCATCCCATTCCTGCCAAAAACCATATGAAATCTGTATTAGAGATGGGCCTCCAAATCCCTGTCGCCCTATGTGAACTAATCTTGTAGCCACTGTGCTTATGATTCAGTGGGGAAGTGAAATTGTGAGGCAAATAATGGAGTGATTAATGAAGTAAGCCCCACATGCACAGTCATTTTCGAATCAGCTCATTTTTTTCCAGTGGTGATTATTCATTGACATTCACTCTGTGGATCTTCTGGGGCTTCAGTGAATCTGAAAGCTTCTGTATGTCAAAGAATGATTTATCAAAGACCAGAGGACATCCGAATTGAGGGAATGTATCAGATTGGAGGAGGAGATCAATGCCTAACTCAAAACTCAGTAGTTATTTTCATGACCCCTTTTTTAAATTTGACAAGCTGCCGGCAGGTGATTGTTTGGTGAAAAGCCTCAGATTATAAATTAAAGTTCCATTCCATACAGGTAAAATAAGTCACCAGATGTTGCTCTTTCATTAATAAATGTCAGTATGACATCGTTTCAACATGCGTTCAATCATAAAGCCATTTACCCACATGCCCGTTTGCTGACTGTTGGGGAAACAATCTTGCCTGACTGTTTATTGTTCTGAGAAACAAACAGAACAACATCCATCCATCCGTCTATCATCTGAGTTGCTCATCGTTAACCAGGGCCACAGGGTACGCTGGAGCCTATCCCAGCAGACATAGGGCAAATGTAGACATACACCATGGACAAGTCACCAGTCCATCACGATTTGTCATCTCCAATTCACCGGACAAATGTCTCTGGACTTTGGGAAGAATAAGGAGTACATTTAAATTATTTTAATCAGCATCCACTATTTAACCAAGTTGCTGCACGCTAGGTACACCTTAACAACCCCTGTCACAGAGAAGTCAGAAGTAAAGATAAAAGGAAGAAAGGGATGGGTATAAGGGGTTTTTTCTTTTTGAGAAGAAGCAAGCAGACACGAGAGGCTTTGTTAGTCTCCAAGGTGCTCCTTGAAGAGGTGGGTCATCAGACTGCGCTTGAAGAAGCGAGAGAATCCCCCAATCTAATCGGAAGAGGGAGTTCGTTCCACTGTGGGGCCAAGACCGAAAAGAGTCTTTACACGTCTCCCTCTTCTTCTGAGTAGTGGAGGCTCAAGACGAGCCATGCTTGCAGCACTGAGAGGAGAAGTGACACATTGTATGATTAATTCTGGTATGTATGGAGTAACCAACTGAAACCTCAGTACAGGGAGAACATGCAGACTCCACACAGAAAAGACCATCAGCCTCTCCAGCTGGGAATCAAATCCAAAACCTTCCTATTGAGAGTTCACCCACTGCAGCACCACCCTGCAGAAAGTGTTTAATGATCCAAAATCAAAGCGGCAGCTGCTAGTTAGTAATGAGTGATTTGTGCTTCAAATAAGAATTTAGTAAATCAATGCACAATCACAAACAAGAACAATCTTGTTCAGTTTTCTTATTGGGTATTATATCATTGAATGATGTGCAATATCTTACTACTGTTACAGCGGATTTCGCTTCTTACATAGACTAAAACACTCCTAACCATCTCACATGTTCCTAGTAATTCACTAAAAGTTATATATATATATATATATATATCCCAGTATTTGTGTATAGCATAGTGCATTTCATATAGAGCATTGTTGGCAGAGTGTTTATTGAATTTTAGTAGATTTCATATTTTATATAGTTCTTTTTCTCTCTGTGTTTCTGTATATCTCTGCAATCAGCGCAAGTTATTTCCTCAGGGCTCAGTGAATCTTTCTGATTTTGCATTGCCCATGCTGCTTTTGCATGTGATTTCCATCCTTGGTCAACTGCGACCACTGTGGAGATTTGTGAAAACACTAGTGCTGAAAAACACTAGCTTATGCTGTGAGTAGCTGCACGTCCGCAAAGTTTAGCTTGGAAAGCAAATGTCTAATGACGGCCTGTCCGACTCATGGACATTTCTAAGAAAACATTTTGATTAAATCTAGCTTGCCATCGATACTAAAAATCAAACACTTCTGAGCAAATGTTCATGACAGAATGGTGTTTCTGCTGCTATGATATCTTTGTACGCTTCATATTGGCTTGACATGGGTAAGTACTACTGTGGATTTCATTTAAAATCACTAGAGGTAATGTTTCCCTGATACTGACAGTCTCCATAGTTACCATTCATTGCTGACATCTGTTCCTAGATTCATCAAGTAGTCTCTCTATGTAATTGTCTAATTCTCTATAAATAAATAAAGCTGTATTACTTCTTTATTTTTTTGGCTTATGCTTATTGCATTGTTTTCTCAGACTAATCATTCAGAACCCTGTGAGTTCATTACATGTACCTCACATGATTTTTTAAAAGTATGTTACACATTTACTATATTAAATTTATTGGCATACACACCTTCCACTGACCATAATGGTGCACATTGTAATTTATATTTACAGCCTGTTGTCTGCTTATATGCATCATCACCCTCTTTTCTCTATTATTAAATGGACAGGTCAGGTCAGGTCCCTCACATAAACAAGAAGTATTTGAGGGGAGGATTATTTTCTGCACAGCAATGGCACTGACATGGTAGGAACCTGTGTGTGTGTGTGTGTGTGTGTGTGTGTGTGTGTGTGTGCTTCATACAATATATCAGACTGCATGCTGCCACCTCATTTTCACTCCCGAATGTAGAATAGTCCACCAAACAAAAATATTCAGCTAACAGTGTCCTGTGGCCAGAAACTGACCAATGATAAAGGGCATGACCAAAACAAATTAGGTGTTTCTAATAAAGTGGACAGTGAATACAGCAGCCCTCCAGCTGTACTGCTGGATGTGATCTCCTCACTGATGGTCCTATGGGATCCTGACCGTTCATGAACAGGATAATAAATGATGCTCAGAAACACATGGACCACCGTGTATACCACACAATACACCTGTATGTTCAGTGGAGCTGATAAAATATTACGTTTTAAGTTTTGTTGTCATGTACAGATAACAATGCGGCATCATTACCCAGAATGGAGTTCTTAAGTCTAATTTCCCCTCCAACTTAACATAAACATGAGTAGATAGATAAGTTTAAAAAAAAGTACTACAAGTAATAGAAAAGCAGAAACTAATAATATAGATTTTTATAGAAAATTTAATGAATATGAAATATTAAGATATAACACTTCAGTAGTAGTTCAATATGTGTGGGGTGCAAAATAGTGCAGTGAGGATACAAGGGCAAGTATATCTACTGAAGTTGGTCATCAGTGTGTGTAATCATTTTCATGGCCTGAACTATGTAGTGTCCTGAGGCCTGGTCAAGTCCAGTTAGTATCTGAAAAAGATTCTAAAAATAGATTGTTAACGTTACATTTCACATTTTTTGCCTGGTCTGTTATCTAAACTCTTTGCCTGATCTATTTGCTGGAAACAGTACAACCTTTTTTAATTAGCTCAGTTTTAATCCGCCAGCACCCAAAATATGTTGCTCTAGTAAAATGTGCAGCTACTGTCCAAAGGAAAGGGAGCCATCAGTTTTCAATGGCTTCTATGATTCTGTTTTGCTACTTAGACAGAGCCAGTCCATAAAAGTCAAATGTGGCAAATACAAAATGTTTTCATTGCAGGATGATCCAGAACTGCAGGCTGCAGAGTAGGCTCATAAAGTGAGCTCTAGGATGTGTTCATGTTAGTAAGCTAAATGTAATTATAGACCCATAACACCCCTTCCCCCTGCTCCGCCCCCACCCCGAGACTCACTCTGTATCTCTTGGAGAGAGGAAGTTTTTGCCTTTTGAAATGCACCAAAATTGCTTTCCAGCTGCTCTGCCTTGGCACATGTTTTGCATGCAACAGCAACAAACAACCAGCAGGCACTTGTGTGTATTCAGGAGGAGGTGGGGGAAGAGGAGGAGGAGGAGGTGTAGCAGGGTTCAAAGTCTCCTCTCCAAAACCATTTACAAGACAATCAAACACCAGCTGAACAGGAAAGATGGCACATGAGAGTTAGCTGGGTAGGAAACGGAGCCAGAAGACGAAGAGAGTTTTAGTTATGGTAGAAGTTCTATAAATAAGGAAATACTAGGAGATGCTCGCTAGAGCCAAACCCAGATTCCTCTAGCTAGCATCTTATGTTAGCTTCCAAATAGTCAGTGATGCTGCGTTCATGCTGGGAACAACCGATTACACTGCATTACCATCAGTCAGGATTGAGTTAATGGGAGGGGGGGATTATGAAAGGGTTTCAGAGAGGATAGAGTTGAGATATAAAAAGAGCCATGCTGGAGCACTGCTGCATTTATTAATTTCAAACAGGGATGAAGAAAAATGCAAAGAAGTTCATGTGCATTCAGAGAATCTGAGGCTAAACTGCTTCCAAGACAATCGAGCAGATGAACATGAAAGCCAGCCTGCGATGATCAGGGCAGGAGGAAATGGAAGGAGTGGAATGATAATTCAGAAAAGTTCAAAGCCCAGATTGTGGAGAAATGAAAGAAAATCAGGGCTAAATTCACACCAAGGGAAGACAGTGGTCTTAGTGGTATTTTTATCACTAGTGCGTCTGAACTGAGTGTCTGATTGATCTCCATGATTATACAAGAGCTTCAGCCATTTTGCGGTGAAGGTAGGAGTTAATTCCATCCATGAGTCTGTTTCATATATCTAGAGTCACAGAAACTACACATGTAAGAATATGAGAACAGTAAACCTCAGACAACAAAGGTCTGTTTACCCTGAAGACAGTAAAAAAATACAATGAAAATTGCTTCTGAAATTATATGAACATTTGTAGATTAACCATCCACTTTTTTAGAAAGCCCAAAGCTTCCACCACTATGGCATTTGTCTACTTTAGAGATCCACTACACTTACAGACTGTAGCCATGCTGTATTTAAACCATATTGCGTTGGAACTGTGCTTCCAGCTCGCTTTGATTTTCCGTTGAATCGCAGCACAATAATAGGGTTGCTAATGCATTGGCAGCACAATTCTCTCAATACAGTCCCAAAACTGCACCCCGCAGAAAGTTTTTTTTTCTTTTCTTTCTGAACTGCTTTTGTTATTGTGTTCTTTCATTTTTTACAGCCTTTTTTGTTTTTGTTTTTTTATCTCTGCTTTCTTAAGCCATGTGATGAACACCTAACGCAGCTAACTTGTTAGAGATGGCCTGATTGCCGTACATATTTTGATTACATTGTATATTGTGATGGCTTCACAAAAACACGTGAGGCTGAGCTGAGCATTGAAACTTGTAGAGCAGTTCTGCTGTCAGATTGGACAAGACGAGCTAGCCTTTGCTCCACTTGTGCATCAGAGAGCCTTGGCTGACTAGGACCTTGCTGCTGGTTAACTGGTTGACCTATCCTTCACCAGTATTTTGATAGACACTAACTACTGCATGCCAGGAAACCCCCACAAGGCCAGATGCTCTAACCCAGTTATTTAACTGATTGATTTTTCAAGAGTAGCTCAGATCCTCATGCTTTTCCATTTTTCCTGCTTCCAACACATCAACTATGTCACATCAACTATCTTCTGTTGGCTAACTAACACAGATTGCAGATGAACACACTATGAAACACAATGTTCATAAAATGTGCTTAACTCTACCTTAATTTACCCTTGAAAATATGCCAGACACAATTAAGTGGCCATTAATTTGTAAACGGATTGCTTAATTTTACCTTAAAAATGGATTTAATGTAAGAGTGGGAAACCCCTTAATCCTAAACATAAGACAATTTATTCAATGAGTTTGGTTATTTAAGGGGCACGTTTGAAAAGGTAAGGGACAAATTCAGTAGTTTTGCCCCTTAATCAGCCTTAATCTGTGCACTTTCCTGCAAATTAAGGTAAAAATTAAGGTAATTTTAGGGGGTAAAATGAAGGGGTTTGGTTTTGTAGTGACACCTACACACACCTATGCTGAACATTTGTAAATCTGGACTGCAACAAGGCAGAGCCCAACTCTGCCTATGAGTCTGCGTACAGGATATATATGAGTCTCAATCTCAGTCAACACTGCCGTGCTAAACTTTCAAAATAGTAATGGCCCCACTGGTGGTGTACTGATTTGACATGCGGTTTGGTGCATCATATACAGTTTGAAGTGCAACTGCATTCGAAAGCCCCTACCCACGACATGATCGCTTGTGATTGGTGGAACACACACTAAAAGGCCACCGCACGTGTCTGTATGCATGTGAGAGAAAGAGAAATAGAGAACTGTGTTGACACGCCTAGAGCAACACTTTATCAACCTCACCAACAGAATGTATTTAGAGTGAATTCTAATGTCCGGTCAACTCTTCCAGGCAGCAAGAACACCGTACGTAGCCGTATCTATGAAATCTTCTACAGTGAGCAATTTCAATGCCGGAACTTGTTCATCCATGGTTATGAATTCACCCAACCCCTCATATAAGCATAAACACACACAGGAAAGCAGGGCAGCATTTCCATTACCTTAGTAGTATTTGCCCTGGATGGAAATCACTATTTAATATTTACCCATGTAAAGCCAGCTCAGGGTGATCAGTGAAATTCTGTTGGAAATACAAGTATGAATATCCAGTGTTTGGCTGCAAAGTCATGCACATAAGTTACACCCCAGCAGTTATGATTAGACTGGCATGGCGCCACTGTGAAATCCTGTGTTTGCTGATTTGAGACCTGGCTGTGAAGTGATACTATGCAGAATTGCCATTTTGTAGGGAAAAAAAAGCTGTTTGAGTGGTGAGAAAATGATTGTTTTTCTCACACTGTTGACTACTCGCTACAGATGGAGGCTCTTCCCCCACCTGCTGCCATATCTCCTCTCCTCGAGCTACACAGGTGCTGCACAGATTCAGGCCACTTCGCGATGAGAGAGATGTCAGCAAGAGTTTTGCTTTTTCAACAGCCCCTGGAGGAGCTCTCTAGTGAAAGCATGAAATGGAGGCGGGGGGAAAGTGGGGGAGGTCACACGCTGCTGTTGCAAACAGTAATTGATTTGGCCACAACCACAAACAAGCAGATGTTCATCAAGCAATGATCATTAGCTTAATGTGACATAGTCATACTGGAAATAATACCAAGCCATCGATTCATAATCGTAATCACCTTGACCGTAATGGCAACGCTAAGCTGAGGTGACAGCTGCGGTGAAGAAATCTTAGTGGGAAGACGACTCTCCTGGGTTCAATTACGAGGCTTTTGTTAGCGCCCCACTGGGACCGCGGCCTAATTTGAATTTTGATAAACGGTTGATGGAGCAATCTGAGAATCACTTCTCGACCATCAAAATGACAAAGCTTGACGAGTTCATTTTTGCGACACACTTCCGCTCATGTGCCATAACTTCATGTTCTTGACAGCACCTGATATATTTGAAGGAATCCATTCCCTTCATTCAGAAAACTTGAGTTAAGAAATAACTAGATATCCCAGCAAGACATTGCACCTGACTTATCAATAATTTAGTTTTGGGCGTGGCTTAAAAAATGGCCTATCTGACCTATCCAGCACTCCATTAATAATATCCTATCGGGGTTTTCCATTGACTGATACCAGCTCAGTTCAGGTTCAGCTCACTTTCACTTTTCCATTCCTAAGAAAGGCAAGCGTTGAGCTATGAGATATTGACAAAAGTAAGAACTGTGGCAGCCACACACACACACACACACACAAACACACACATATATATATATATATATATATACAATATGTATATATGTGTGTGTGTGTGTGTGTGTGTGTGTGTGTGTGTGTGTAGATACATACACGTAGCATGCAGTCCTACCCTTTGATTTAAGAATGACATCCTCTTGACCTTAATCCTTTTCAGCAGAGTAGAACTGCTCCCTCTCTTGTATTTGAATAAACCAAAGTCCAAAGGTCAAGAGATCAGAACACATATTAAGGTGAGGACCGGAGGGTCCATCAGCCTGTTAGAAATGTGATGTCTCTCAGTGCTTGGCGATGGATGCTTCATTTTCCTTCCCTATTGTGCTCTGGCTTGCAAAACCCTGACACTGCTATTGATTTATTCCGGTACCCACAAACACACCTGGATATCCTTCATTTCTCATTGTGGGTGTCGGTCACGTGACGGGCTCGCATCCAGGAGTGCTTTGACAAATGAAGGCGTCCGTAAAGCATGGACTATCACTTTGTCAAACTCCTACGTGGAACATCCAGGCAAGGTTACTGGGCCCTTCCTTTATGATATTACCTGAAACACACATAAATAATATTGTGCCTGGAGTCATCATTGCTAAACGAAATCGATCAGGCATGGTGGGCAAATACATTGTCATAATTATTTTATATGAGGGCCCATGTACAAATGCAGAATTAAATATAATCACACAGTAAGTGAAATGTTACACTAACATTATAATGCTTTCTACCTGTCGTTCCTACCCAGTCTCACAACTTTTCGAGAAGCCTATTCAAAATCTATTCAAACCTGCTGCGATCATGCTATAGGCCTTTTTTCCTTGCTAGAACAACACTTCAATACCCTGTATTTCACTGTGCAGCGCGTAACACAGTATCAGCACTAACTGGTGACTGTTAGGGTTTGGGTTAAGGTTAAACTTAGGGTTAGGGCTAGGGTTAGAATTAGGATTAAGTTTAGGGTTAGGGTTAAGGTTAAGTTTAAGGTTAGGGTAAGGGTTAAGGTTAGGTTTAGTGTTAAGGTTAGTGTTAAGGACTTTACCGTCTTACTGACTTTCAGCCTCGTTCAAATGCTTTGCAAACAAAAACAATAAGGAATCAATTCATTATTATTGTTATAATTTGAATAGGAAATATGAAGTATATTTTTAAAGTATTGTATAAAAGCGTTCATACATAGGCTACAACAGAGGACAACTAAAGACACATTACTTGTGATCTAATATGTACAGAAATGGATTGGAATAGGCCAAAACCATTGCAGAGTTTACAAATAGCCTGCAAGATTTTACAACACAAATTTGCATGAACTGGATGCAATGATGCTGAAAAACTCTTTTGCATTTACACATCTAGCTGGCACTCTTATCCAGAGCGGCGTACATCAGGTGCCGAAGTAATCCACATGTGTATCTTAAACATGTAAAGCTAAACTTAAGTCAACATCCACCATTCAACCAATATACTGCAGCGCGGTACACCTAAACAAAACATGTCAGAGAAAATCAGAAGTTAAGACAAAGTAAGGAAACGAAGGGGATATTTTTACATTATTATTCTGAAGTAAGCAAGTAAAATGAGCGACATAGTCACCAAGGGGCTCCTTGAAGTGGTGGATCTTCAGGCGACTCTTGAAGGCAGTGAGGGTCTCCGCAGATCTGACTGCAAGAGGGAGATCATTCCACCACTGGGGGGCCGAGACTGAGAAGAGTCTTGACGTGTGCCTCCCTCTTCTTTTGAACATTCAGCCCTGAGAGGACGAGAAGAGATTAATTGTTTGATCAATGCTGCTGTGTATGGGAGTGCGAGTCCATTCTGGGCATTGAAAGCAACTGGTAAAGACTTGAACATAATACGAGCAACCACAGGGAGCCAGTGAAGGTTCCTTAATAAAGGTGGGGTGTAAGTGAACTTAAGAACATTGAAGACTAACATTGCTGCTTCATTCTGAATCAGCTGAAGTGGTTTAGTCACCTTTAGTAAAAGTAGAAGAAAAGGATGCCTCTTGTCACTATGGTAACACTTTATGTGCATAGCACCACTGACTTGTTCTTGGTTTTAATTTGTATTTAATTATACATGCATTAATTGCACTCTAACTGATTTTTTAAAGAGCTGTCAACTTAGTGGCGCTTTAGAGCACCCACCCAGCCGGGGCCCGGTATCAGTCCTTGAGTCATTTTGTTCCGGACAGCACAGAAAGAGAGAATAAAAATATTTGACTGATTATGTGCTTATCTCAGTCAAAATCTAAATTTTAGCCAAAAGCTGGCAAAAAAAGAGCGAAAAAGAAACATACTTTGTTTTTATTAGTTCCTGTATCAGTCCGTGAAAGTAATGCTTTAAGTGAAACTGGTCCATAGTGCAAAAAATGATGGGAATCCCCACTGCTTTAGAACCCCAGTATTGGTTCTTCTATGGCATCCCGTGTAGAGCTCTTCCCAGAAATGTTATTGCTAACGTTCTTGCGTAAATAAACTTACTTTCTAAGTAGTTTAGCTCAGTAACTTTGTCTGTGCTGAACATTTCGTTCCTTACTTTCTTTCTTTCTCTCTTACTTTCTTTGCTTCCTTACTTCCATCCTTCTGCATTTTTCATCCTTCCCTCCCTTCATCTTCAGTATTTTCTTTACTCTTCTGCTGGCAACCATACTATGTCCCGTAAAACAGTCATGAGCAGCGATCCAAAATACCCTTCAGCATGAGATTTACTGTTCTTAAGTACAGAGCAATTCCTCAGCCTTCATGCTTTAAACAGCATGCATATAATATAATATAATATAATATAATATAATATAATATAATATAATATAATATAATATAATATAATATTATATTATATTATATTATATTATATTATATAATAGTATATAATAGTATATAATATAATAGTATATTATAGTACATCTTAGATATAAATCTCTGTTCACAAACAACTTGAGATATCCAAGAAGAGACAGTATTTATTTATATACCTGTTGTGGGCTTGCTTATATTGGCTGTGTGCTGTTGGTCTCCAGGAGGTGAACACACACTGTCCTGGCTGGTCTCGGAGTCTCAGCCATGTCTGCTGCCCTGTCTGAATGATGTGTCAACAAAATTACACAAAACAAACCCCTGTCAAGTTTTGTTGAAGCCCACAAGTGTGAGGGAGGGACTAGCCCACACCCTCCAGCGGGACTTCTCAAGGCAGGACACACGTTCCTGCCTGTCGCGGATGAGGAAACGCTCCACTTTCGAAGAGATCCACGATTCCCTCCAGCAGACACTGTCTCCCTTCGGGTTACTTCATTTCTTACTAATTATGGACATCTCTCATTCTACACTGAGCCCTCCTGAGTCGATTCCAATAATAATTTCCACAAGGGGTCCGGATCACAAACGCAAGTGTTTCATTCAGGCGCTGCGTGTTGATGCTTTTGGCAGAAATATCAGGAACAGCACTATGCTCAGCACACTGAAAGCAATTTTAAAATGTTAAAAAAATGTCATAGCCACAGGTTTCTCTTTACCTAAACATAGTCCATGTGTATGACATGTACCACACTGATGCAGCAAGTACTGGAAGCTTGTACTGTAGGTCACCAATGGGAGCTGAATTGCTAAATAATCACACACTTGCTTTAATTATGTTTAGTTGTTGACTTTTTTATGCGGTTTCTGATGCCTTATGACAAACTTTTATTCTCAGCACTTAATGTGTGCTCCAAGAAATTGGGTGAGGATGTGGATCCAGATCCAGCACCTCCCAGAAGGGGTAAAAATATAATTTAGCGGAAACAGTGATGTGGATTATCACTCCTAAATGCCCCACTGCTGCTGTGACTGTCCATCCCTCAAAAGAGCTGAGTAACACTGAGCTCAATCACTGGCTTGTCACATTGGTTTATTAATGATTCTCTGTAATTAATATTTTATATTATACTGTTTGTCCAGCATGTATGACGGTAGTATTCTCTAAACAAATGTAATAAAGCAGACCCCTGAAATTCACAGGGGTTACATTCCACCTGCACCTGCAAATTGTGAAAAAAACCCTAAATATGCTCCCAGAACACTTTCATTTTATTGTAAACTCAGATTAATACATTCCTCTGAAAGAAAATACAAAGGTAAACCTGTATCTTTACTGTAAAGTTTACCCCTGTACAGACTGAACTTTAATTCACGCACACACGTGTTCTTTGGTATGCTCTGTTATTTTCTTTTGTGTTAGCACAGAAAATTCAGTAATAAATGTATTTAATATATAGTAATAAAAATACAGGGATTTAGAACAGCAGCCAATATGCGGTGGTTTGTGTCTCTCAACAGTACAAAAAAAATCCATACAGTTAAATTTTATTTGGAAATTTTGCTAAATTTACATTAATATTTATGTTACAAAATGAGTAAAATATATTTTTCGTAATAATTCAGCACCAAAATGTAAGATAAAGTATATATTGTGACCAAAAAAATGCTAAGGATATTTGTGGTTTCCACAAATTCATGGGGGTTTCGGCAAACAAATACTTTCCGTGGCCACGACACAATTTAATGGGAGAACACAGTAGTCCTGAGATCCAGAATTATGGGTAACCTCACATTGAGTTGTGTGATTTTGTCCCTTTGCCTGTCCAACACTACTCAAGCTGGACCTTATGACTTCCAGTGTAAGTCCTGGTTAAAATGAACAGGAATAAACCAAAAATAGGCAAATTTATACAGACGTTTAATAAAGTAAATTGCTCTTTGATAAATTTCTGAGTGACAAGACACTCATCCCAAAGATGTCGGGTGGGTTGGAGGTCAGGGCTCTGTGTGGGCCTGTCAAGTTCTTCCACACTGGGTCACAGTCATGCTAGAATAGAAAAAGTTCTTCACAAAACTAGGTCCGCAAAGTTGAAAGCATGGTGCTGTCTGAAATGTCTTGGTCTGCTGAAGCATTAAGATTGTCCTTCACTGGAAGAAAGGGCCCTAACCCAAACCCCGAAAAACAGGTGTGTCCCAATACTTTTGACCATATACTGAAAAAAAAAACAGATGGGTTTTATAAAGGGTCACACACAAACATACATAACGAACAAAAATGAACACATTTATCTTCATTTAGGTCTTGGAAACAAATAGAAGAAAACACAAGACTCATCTCTGTCCACAAGTGGGTGGGGAGAAAATCCGCAGATGGAGGGGCAGTGCACCGAGAGAAAGAGCAGAAAGGAGAGGAAAGCAGGTTTTAGACAGTTTTACACCACTTATATTTGTACAAATCAGATTTTAGTTATACTCTTCTAAGGGTTCTAAGGGTTAACTGGGTGTTGATTATTGCTTAGTTTTGGCTATTTCCAATATCAAACAATATATGAGTGACAAAACAAAACAAAATCACAGATAGGCACATTTTCATCCAGCATTACCATTTACTAGCTGGTCCCAATGTAATTGGAAAGTTAAGCAAACAAAATTGTTTTCTGTATAAAATTTACAGCAAATTTCATACATATTATTTCCAGTGTTGCACATGAACTAAAACCTTACACACAAAGCACCATATTTAATCAACAGGGTAAAACATGTACAGTTCTGAATGAACTCTTGAACAAGTCTTGACCGAGTATATCAGGAGGAATTTGCATAAATATGATTCCTCATCTGACTGTTCCTTTAATCATGGTAAGGTCTCGAACCTCACAGTCCACATCGCATTCTTTTCTTCGGCCTTTCCTGATCTCATCGAATGATATGCAGTGATTGTCTCCTAATGACACCAGATAGAGTTTATTAGAGAAATGGAATATTGATTAAGTTATATAGACCTCACAGCAAACAACTCATCGGCAGCCTTTTCTTCTCCAGAACAGATCGCCTGATTAGTATTTACATCACAGCGTTGGCTGGAGGGCTCAGCGGCGTCAGAGTTCATGCTGAAGAAGAGGAGAGGGCCTCGTTTGCACACTATTTATCTCCTGCGTCATTCCTTTCTTGCCGTCTGAATCATCAGATTGCCTGCCCGGAGATGAAGGTGAAAAGGTTCTTGCAGCATTTGATTTGAAGGCCCAGTGTGACCTGCCTCAGACCGACCTGCCCTTACATGCACTGCAAAATAAAAATGTCCTAACATGTGCTCACAAAGTGGACCCTAGCTCATGTTTTTACTGAAATAAACATTATTTCCTGTTTGTAAGTAAAGCAACCTTGAGTGCTAGAACATTAGGCTATTATACATGTTTAGGGTGTTCTATGATAATTCAGTCCTTGTTGTATGGGCTGGGAACAGAATGAAATCAGCCTATTTTGACTGAAATTGATAAGACAACTCTGCCCCCTGGTGCTGCGCTGAAAGTATGGAGTTTAAACCAGCACTACTGCTTCCTGTTTTATGGTTCCATCTTCCAAGTATTATATTATTTCACTTGTAAACAGCCCCCCCCCTCCTCCCCCATGTTTGTTTGTGGCCTGAAAGACGGTTGTCCCGCATGCTTGTGTTGCATCTCGTCTATATTTACTCTTATTGAATTACCTGCTTGTCTACTCTCGGATGAAAAAGACTCGGACGCTTTTGTTCTACCTCTGGCAGAAGCACCCCATTACCATGGAAACATGTCGGTGTGTGGTCAGCAGCCTTCTTGAGTGCAGCAGCGTTGAGTGCACAAAGTCTCTGAAACCTTGATGGAGGACGCATGGAGAATGGCAGATGCCCCTCTCTGTCTGTTCTTTAAAACAGTTATTCATACCCCCTCACCCCCAAGAGACCCTCCAACCAAGCACTGTGCCGAATGCATCTCAGCAGACGTGCATAAATAAGGAGATATTACCATATGTATTGTGAGACAAGAGACAAGAGTCTCATGTGGAATGAACATGGAGTGATGTGGGCAGCCTCCTACTACATGCAAATGCTGAGTGTGGTCCTCCGTGTGTTGAGTCACACTCATAGTGTCTTGTCCTAACAAACAAGCAAAGGAAGTAGACTTGAGTTGCTTCATGAATATACTCCCCACAGTCTAAATTGTTGTGAGCCATCACGGATCTGTGCCAGTAGCGCAAAAAATGGCAAATTGCCATCGTATGGCAGAATGACTCCATATATGGAAGTTCTACTGGTTTGTTTTGATCTGTCAGACATCATGCTGTGCTATGTTTGGTGTTCCTGTGTCACGTAGACCCAAAGTTACTGTAATCTGAACATTTTAATAACAATAACCAGCACAGATATACATAGAGAACAAAAATTAACAAATTTCTTTCAATTTAGGTCTTGGAAACAAATAGGAAAAAACACAAGGCCCGGGAGAAATGTCAGGATAGTCTCCGCCTACAAGTAGGTGGGGAAAACCCACAGATGGAGGGGGTCCAGAGAGCCACAGAGCAGCGGTGCGCCAAGGGAAAGAGCAGAAAGGAGAGGAAACCAGGTTTTAGACAGCACTTGTATTTGTACAAATCAGATTTTACAAATACTCTCTGAGTTTTAAGGGTTTACTGGGGGTTGATTCTTGCTAAGTCTCAGCTATTTCCAGTATTAAGCAATATGTGAGTGACAGACAGGTTTCACTTCAGTGAGACCAGTATACTAAGCGTTTTCCAGGTTAGAAAATTAAAACATGATTTTCATAATGTAAACCCTGAGTAAATATGTTCAAAAAAAAAAAATTGGCAACTTAGAAAAATATGATTCATCATGATTAACTGACTGCACAAATAATGTGATTGTTTTAATAATTTGACAGTTGTATGAATTTTTTGGGTAGTGTACCATTTTTCTACATATCAGCTGTATATGCACACAGGCAGGGGTGTCCCAGACCAGGCTGTATCCTATGTAGTGAGCACGGCAGTGTCATTTCTTATAATCAGTGTAGCTGCTTTAGTGTCTCAGTTGCTTAAAACTTAATTCTTTATTAACTAATGATTAAAGACTAAAGACTTGGCACAACTTCAGTCTTATTTTCTTTGGAGTGATGTCATGGAAAAACCAATAGAAGAAATGTTATTAGTTGGCTCTCTAAAGGACAGCAGAGTGTGTGTGTGTGTGTGTGTGTGTGTGTGTGTGTGTGTGTGTGTGTGTGTGTGTGTGTGTGTGTGTGTG
>JBBMFX010000002.1:1269028-1287318 GCA_037832545.1 Rhabdalestes septentrionalis | reverse complement strand
TGTGTGTGTGTGTGTGTGAGTGTGTGTGTGTGAGTGTGTGTGTGTTTCCGAACCTGTCGGAGTTGGTAAACTCCTCCTGTTCGAACGTCTTTAGCAGGAACGACTTCAACCGGCACAAACTCTCCAAACTCATTCAGCTCCAACACCCGCACCCACACCTCCAACCTCCTCCGCACCTCACTCCACCTGATAAACACACACACACACACACACACACACACACACACACACACTATTACTATTATTTAAAATGTATAATATAATACATACATATACTGTGTATATATATGAATGTGTGTATGAGCATGAGTGTGTGCGTGTGTATATGTGTGTGTGTGTATATATGAGTGTGTGTGTGTGTGTGTGTGTGTGTTTGTGAGTGTATATATGAGTGTGTGTGTGTGTATATGAGTGTGTGTATATGAGTGTGTGTATAAGTGTGTGTGTGT
This sequence comes from Rhabdalestes septentrionalis, assembly GCA_037832545.1. Lineage (NCBI taxonomy): Eukaryota > Metazoa > Chordata > Actinopteri > Characiformes > Alestidae > Rhabdalestes > Rhabdalestes septentrionalis. The sequence continues at coordinate 1,286,869 of JBBMFX010000002.1, read as the reverse complement.
GTGGGTTTATATATGAGTGTGTTTATAAGTGTGTGTGTGTAAGTGTGTGTGTGTGTGTGGGTTTATATGAGTGTGTGTATAAATGTGTGTGTAAGTGTGTGTGTGTGTGTGTAAATATATGAGTGTGTATAATTGTGTGTGTATATATGAGTGTGTGTATAAGTGTGTGTGTGTTTGTGTGCGTGTGTGTGTGTATATATGTGTGTGTGTATATAAGTGCGTGTGTGTGTATACATATATGTGTGTGTGCGCGTGTGTGTATATGTGTGTGTGCGTGTGTGTGTGTATAAGTGTGTGTGTATAAGTGTGTGTGTGTGTGTACCTCTCTATGAATGAGCGTGTTTTGTCCTGATTGTGTGTGTGTGTGTGTGTGTATGTGAATGTGTGTATAAGTGTGTGTATGTGTGTGTGCGTGTGTGTGTGTATAAGTGTGTGTGTGTGTGTATAAGTGTGTGTGTGTGTGTGTGTATGCGTGTGTGTGTGTGTGTGTGTATACGTGTGTGTGTGTGTGTGTGTGTATACGTGTGTGTGTGTGTGTGTACACGTGTGTGTGTGTGTGTGTGTGTGTGTGTATGTGTGTGTGTGTGTGTGTGTGTGTGTATGTATGTGTGTGTATGTATGTATGTGTGTGTGTGTGTGTGTGTGTGTCTGTGTGTGAGTGAATAAAGCTGAGATCACTACTCTGCCTGAAGCAGGGCGACGTCCTCAGTGCACTTGTTTCTGCCTGTCTCCTAGGTAACGGCGACTGCTCTCCTAGGAAGGAAAACTCGAGAATGCTGGTGGACCTGTCGCTCGACGCACCCAACGGTCAGCATTCCCAAAGCCCCAGCTCCCCCGCCTGTAAGTCTCCTCCCACACACACACACACACACACACACACACACACACACACACTCCCATAGTTACCTCCAGCTCCATGGAGAGATCTGCACACAGAGATCTGGCGTGTTTTTCATTTCGCCTATCTTAGTTACCTGCAGCATAAATTATTTATTCGGCTGAGTTGGAATTTAAAACAGTAGTCAGTGCTTCATTTCTGCCCTTTAACCCTAAAAAGTTAGAAACCATAACTAACAACAACAAAAAATATTGTGCAGATCATTTTTTATCACACTTTGTTGCTGAGGTTTCTTCCACAGTCTTGTATTGCGGAACGAAAACAATCTCGCATTTTCCTCATGCTTGCAATTTACTGACATCAACACAAACAGGGAAAAAAAGTTGCATATAGAGATGTGGGCATTCTGATACAAATGTTATATAAAGAGCTGTTTGCAAAACACATTCACTGGACCCAGTTTTTTTCGTTTTCTACGTGAAATTAAGTTCACATCCTCTAGAGTAAGCACTCTTTGAATTTTACATTTTACAACTAATTTCAGTGCAGTTTCTTTTCATTTTCTCAAAAAATATCAAACGTAAAACATGAAATATCCAGAACGTTTTCACAGGCCATGTTTGATGTTACTTTATGATTAATTTCCCATTAAATATCAACAAAACAGTACAAAGGAGTGTGTTCAAATCTTTGTATGTGCCTCTAAAACTGACCAGGTAATTATCTACGCCTGCTTTATCACATTTAAATAATGCAGCAGAATGACCCTGCGCTACATTCTAAGGGTTAAAGTTTTTATTCCATTGCACAAGAGCCACGAAAAAGGAGAACTGAGTGAGCATCAGTGCGCAGTGGATTGAGGAAGGGCCCTTATCTAAGCCGAGTTAAAAGAGAAAAAGCAAGCTCAGAATAGTGGTCTTATCTTTGACCCGATGGGACAGGACTGTGAGTGCGTGACATCTCCCTTCCTCAAAAGACAAACAGAATAGGAGGAGCTGAGGGCTCCGTTTGGGGTTTGTCATCATGAGCTGGTGTACTGAGAAAAGGGAAGCTGTCAGTGGCTGTGGGACATGTATGCCTCCATCCTTGCCCAGTTCTGGTCACAGTGCGGAGAAGGTTGAGAAACGGCGTACCCAGTAACGAGAAGTCGCTTCAACTCACAGCGTCACGATTCCTTCTTGGATGTCGCATGCATGGGACAGCCGAAGGTGCTGTGATGCCGGACTGAATTCTGTTACTTTAGGAGTTTATAGCTTCACTCACTTTGTTAGAAGCAGAGCTCTGAGAGGTTCCTGAGTGGACCAGCTGTCTGAGTGTTGACCCATTGGCCTAGGAGATTGTAAGCTTGATCCCTTAATGATCTGTGACCAACAGACAGCATAATTGACCTCACACTGGGTGGATTCAGTGGTGCTTTCTTTCCATCTACCATTCAATTACCCCTTGTCGCCAGCAGGAGCACCTGTTAAATGAGGTACCTCTAAAAATGTGCTATGTCAGCTATGTATAAAGAGGCTCACAAGAGAAACAACATGCTTACATTTAATCTCTATTTCAATGTATTGTGTGATGGGGCCACCAAGCTAGCAGGTTGATGTTCCACCATCTAGTGTAAAGCTCAGAAGATTCATGTTAATGCAAGAAAGGAAGACTTTCTATAAACACTATTGACTTGCAGAAGAAATATTGAATTAACAGATGTCTACAAATTTTCTAGATTCCTGGACATGGGCGAGGCCTGGTCTTGGACTAAGTTGTGTTGAAAATGGTGGATCACAATTGATAGTCCCTTGTTTAGGCTAGACTTGATGCTTATTCTGGGTCTGGAATGGGCCAATATTGTATAATGCATTTATGTAGAACCAGAAGTCGTGAATTATTTCAAAACCAATATAATGTACTACATAGGGAGTAGAAAGCCATTTGCGATTCAGGCTTAGTGATTGAGAGTCTAGGGAAAAGAGACTATAAGAGTCATGCATTCTTATTAATTACACTGTGGCCTTTGACTTGTGAATCATCTGTTCCCTGACCTCTGGAGTTCTGTTACCACCATAAGCTTTTGGAAGCTGGATTTTTGCTTGACTTATTATTATATATTTTTGATCCCTTTCGCCCTGTACGGATAAACATCAGCCTTTATAACCTTCCTCATTAAGCAAGCCTAGGATGCACACCAGGTACCAAAGAGTGAGAACTCGCCATAAAAAAATACATTATCCACCTCAGGCACCCCAAATATAATCGACAAAACCAATACTAATTTGGTCTCCGAAGGTTCCGTTCTTTTTTTTGCACTGAATCTGAAAGAACCCTGTTAGCAAATCATTGAAAAGTAAACGCTTGACAATTTTACCGCAGACCGGGGGAGGAGGGGCGTGTGATTGTTGATACATAGATCAGTGGTCCCCAAACGTTAATTCGTCATGAACCGGTTTAATATCAGAAACTATTTTAAAGAGTGAGTCATGGACTACGTATATCCGGTCATTTTTCTAAATAAAACATAATTAAGGCTCTGATAGTATATAAAACAAAAATACTGTACGTTTTTGGTTTTTTCTTTTTTCCCCGGGGTTGGGGACCACTGGGCGAAATAGTTCAATAGCTAAAACCAGCAGGTTCAGGAGCCTGAATGTTATCTGCGGTTCTGTTTAGTTGAATAGATAACAGATACATGCAGTGTCAGAAACAACACAACAAGTCTACTAGAGATTAAGAAATAATGGAGGCCAGCGATAATATGCATGCAGCTTGCTGATAGGTGGGCTGTAAGCTTCCATCAAGGCTCAGCTACATGTAGCTCATAGCTCCATTGCTAAGATGCTAATTTCAGACACCAAACATGTCTGGGCAGATCGATGACCTTGTGTTCAGAGAAACCCTGGAGATTTGATGTCTCCCTTTAAGACTACGGGGCAGAAAGAGGGGAGAGCACCAGATCTGACCTGCCGCTAACACACAGAAGGGCAGCCACTGCAGATCTCTCCTTCTGCTGTGACTGTGTTGTGTCTGGTTCTGTGTTTTCAGTCTCTCTCGTTCTCCCTCTTTCTCCTTATTGCCTTCGTTTGGCTGCTTTGATCAAAAAGAGTACGAGGAGGCTAAAGGATTCTGTGTGTTGTTGTCCGGGCAACCATTTCAGATTCACTCAGCTGCAGCCACCAAAGATGCTCCGAGCTTTCTGTGTTAAAGGGCAGAGAGGGAGCGTCTCTTTCTTTATGGCAACTGTTTACAGAAGTCAGAGGGATTCGGTCATAATTGGGACCTTATGAAGTCGCTGGTTTGAAAAAGGCTCTGTCCAGACTTACCATCCAGTTATTATCATATAAACATCATTCTGTAATTAGTTTGATGCTAAGGTAGGTATAAGGATGAAGCTCTGAGCCCATTTAGAATGGGGCTTGAATTGCCGCCTCATAAATAAGTTAAATATATACAGCAGATTAAGTATTACATTTGTTATTTAGGTCTGTTGTATTGTCGCATTAACATTAGCTGATTTAGGATATATGATGAATATTGAATATCAACAGGAAATTCTGAGCTGTCACAGTGGATGTCAGAGGAAAAATGTAGTCTTAAAGAGTCAAGAACTGCTTTTTCCACAGCCAAGTGTAAAGTGAAGGGCAAGGGAGCATAGGCACATTTTTTCATTACACAATATATACTGTATGCTATAGCTTTTTATATAAAAACAGGCACATTCCTCTTATGCCACCCTTAAATTCGGCACTTCACTAAACCCAGTAAAAAAAAAAAAACTAAATATCTGTGGTGAAACCTGCAGTACTGATGACATGCACATGCAATATTGAGTCATATTGTGACAATAAAAATGCTGTCATTTTTTTGTCCTATATGAATTATGAGGTGAGAGTGAAATTGTCACCGGATACTAAGGAGGGTGGGGCAGTAGCACATATTTGAAGGCTTACTAGTTTTCAAATGTTGCAGTATTGGTATATTGGGATATGAGAGCTAGGATCTTATTTACACAGAGGCGGCACTGAAGTGTGGACCCACATGTGTTTAACTACAAAGTGCAGGATTGGCGTTTGGTTGGCTTTGTGCTCTGCTTGTGAATTTGAGGGATGTCAGTTGCGGTCAAATTGCGAGATTCAAAGCCAGAGTCGAGCAACTCTGAATCACCTAAAAGTCGAATATTTCCCTGTCACGGTTGTGCAAACGTTGCTTGCCATAATACACGAGTTATGAAATGAGACGACCCTTTTAGAATGGGGAGTGAGCGTCGACTTATTATTCATCCGTATTTCTTTGAAAACAAACACACACCGGTATTGTGCAATTCACACAGTCACCTTCTAGTAGTTCTTTGGAAGTACTCTGAGGAAAAAAAAAAAAGAGAGATATTTCATGTGGGCAGTTTCATGCGACTTTCAGACTCTCTGCACCCAGCTGCATATCGTGTTGAGGGAAGCAGTGCTTGCTTCTGAAATCTTGAGAAGTCTTGAATGCTGAAAGCCAAAACCAATACAAATGGCATTCATGTGAAATCCCTGCTGGCTTTGGAGTCTCATTTAGACCAAATGGTGCACTCTATCTCAAAAGCTCACGATATGTTTAAGGGGTGACTTGGGATTTTATTTTCTTCATGAAGCTCAGTTGGAGTAGTGATGTGACGTACGGATGGATGGCTGCAGATGAATTGTGCCTGGCTCCTTCTGACCAATCTCAGTGGAGCCAAATTCATACCCTTCTCATTTGGGCACTTCACAGTACACCTTTTCCAAAGAACAGTATTGTGTGAAGCACAAAGAGCTGAGGCACCACATTTGCAGCCAAATCACTCAAGACATATTTGGTATCCCGCTAGTTTTGCTCTGAAAATTTGAGGCTAAAAGTCCATTCAAATTTGCGGTTTTATAGGAAAAATCTTCAGGCTGGAATCCACAGGTGATTCATTAGCCATGCAGTTAGCGCAATGCTATTTCATTAGCTTCACTAGCCTCATTGCTACAGTGTTAAACTGAAGGAAAAAAAAGGTTCAGCACCGTTTTTCAAGTGATTAGCTTTCCACATTCTTTTTATTTTTGCCTTTTTCGAATGCAAATGGAGCCGTTTTATCTACCAAAACTAACCGAACCCCCGCTGACTGGGCGCACGCTGGAATTTTCCCTATTTGGGGATGCTGCTGGTGCGAGAGAGTAGATGGTGGTGACTCAAAGCTTAGTCCTAGAGATTAAAGACATGGTATAATCACAGAACAAGCTGGGCCGGATGGCGTGGCGTGGCATTTTTCCGCCTGATGCATGGTGGAGGAACGTGGAGAGGTGTTTTTTATTTGTGTGGTCGAGATGGAAAAGTCGCGGGCTGGGCTCCTGTGCATTTGCATGTCACTTTTGTGTGTCTTGTCTGTTAGTGTGTCTATTTTTGGCCACGGTGTATGAGTCTCAGTGGCTGTGGGGGTGGAGATGGCCTCCCCGGAGGAGCGCTGCACAGGCCCTGACCAGACTGCAGGGCGGCGCTGCACACATCTCACTGTCTCCCACTGCCAGTCAAGTAGAAACCCACCTGCCTCCTGCCCCCAGGGACCCCGCCTGCTGCCTCCTCGTTCCTCTTAACCCCCTAGTCTGAGGACCCATCCAGACTTCCCTTCCAGTCTCTTAAAACTACAGAAACCTCACAAACAACGAACAAATAAACAGTTTGGGTTTTTTTTCAGTCTGCTTCAAGTGTGTGTGTGTGTGTGTGTGTGTGCATGTGTCACAACAGTTTGAGGTGTAGTAAATTCCACTGAGAAGTGAGTAATACCTTGCAGTTAAATTTGGTGTTGTTGAGCTCCGAGAAGTCCTCCCTCACACTCATCTGGTTGTGTTGGATCATGTATAGTTCACCTCAGACGGTTTCAGTATGCTGTTTTTATTGCAGCGCATCCAATCAAGCAGGAGGAAAGTGCTGAGGAGGAAGCAGAGAAGAGAGCGGCAGGCCCAGATGAGACAGGCCACAGTGGTGAAGAGGGGTCGGTACTAGAAGAGCCTATGATTGACAGTCCGAACAACATGCAGGATGTTGGCCAAGGCACAGAGGGGCCGCCTGATACAGGAGTACGATTACCCTCTGGTAAATGTTCCTCACACCTCTTCTAACATCCACTTGCACTAAAATGTACATGGTTAAGCCTAGTATGAGATCTCCTTTGTGTTAAGTGACTTGAGAAGTAAGAGGAAAGCATCAGTATTGAAGGCCTGAACTTAACACACGCCATATACTTTTCGCAGGGATCTATCCGTCCTATAACTTTTGTCCATTTCAAATATTATAATATACAACACATGGACAAAAGTAATGGGACACTTGACCCCTGTGACAACCAGCTGACATATATAGCTCTGCCTGCTGCATACACCCGTGAGAACTAAAAGCAACAAACTTTCTAAATAAAAGGATTTTTAGTAGGCATTTAGTAAATAATGCATTAACCTTAGGCTCTAACCTTAAACTCAAACCACAAAACCTAATCCTAATCTTATCCTGGGCTTTAGTCCCAAACATAACCATACCACTGAGAATCAAGACTTTATATCACAGATGTTAGGCCTGCGGTATTGTGAGGAACCTCAGTGGTAGTGTGGAATTCTATCTTAAACCTGGATCAACCAAGAAAGAAAGGAAAATAAACAGAAGTAAACAGTAATATTTGTGATAGAATCAGTTTGGTGATAGTTAAGATTTACTAGTAAATTACTGTCCCCAAATATTTGACCAATGGGTTGAGGTCACATCCATGGGAGAAAAAAAACACTTTCATCTTTAGGCAATCAGGACATGCACTCACTGCGAAGGACGTGTGTGTGCCGTGAGCGTGATTAATAAATAAGTAAGAGCTAAGTGTTCAGTCTGTGTCTGGTTTATGGCGCTTCTCCCTTCCTGCTTTGCTGTGAGAGAGGGTGTGGGGAGCGGTGAGAACAATAGCTCAGGCTTGGAAAGTCTTCTCAGGGAGAGTATCCCAGGAATCCTCCACAACCTGTTCTGGAGGCCTTGGCTCATGCTGGTGCGTTCATCAGAAACTCCAGGCTCAAATTTCAGCCTTCCTAATCTGAATTCTCACAGCTACTGACACGGACACTCAGGGCAGCATCTCTGCACACTGAGGATTAAATATCCCGCCCGCAGCGAAACGTCCGCACCTGATGGGCCTGTTCGCCTTTGGCCAAGGGCTCCGGAAGTCCAGGGTGTGGCGGCTGAACCCGCAACCCGACCGAAGTGTGAATCACTTCGAAATTGTTCAAGTAGTGCTTGATTTCCAGTGTTAAATTTCAACTAAACTAGAAAATCTATCTAAAACAACTTATATTACTTTGAGGGAAAGCTCCATGTTCAGCGAAGCACATTTTCAAAACAGGGGTTTAAAGAAAGAAGAGCTGGCTGCTGTCCCAATAAGGGGATAAAACGTGTAGGGTATGTCATTGTTTACAGGATAGTACTTAAGGACTTTGTGTTGATAAGACGGTTGCTTCTTCAGTTTTGCCATTTTTGAAACGGAAGACCTGAACAACTTTCCACTGATTGGGTTAGACCGACAGACAAAACATGCTTGTTTGGATTGAAACCATTTTGCACAGTTCTGACAGGAAACCTCTGTCTTGTAATACTTTTAGTCCTACTTGTCGAAAATAAGAGGAAAACGAGCAGGGCTGGTTTCTCATGCGCTATGGGGAAAAATGTAATTGCCCAGATGAGAAGGCCCAGCCTGGTTTTTCAAAGCTCAGGGTCTTCGTTGGGTTATAAAAGGACGAGCTGGAACTTCAGGGCTGGTTTGAAACCCTGCCTGTGGCTATGTTGAGCAGCAAATGACCTTTAGTTTCATGAGACTGTGCTGTAGCGAGCCTGTGCGGTAAGCCAGGCTGGCTGAGAAAGGGCCGAGCTATTGAGATCTAACACCTTCTCATCACACCACTCTAAATATATATATATATAAATGAACAATGCATTTTGGGAGACACTTCTGATGGTGGTTAAACACTGGTAGCACTCTGGGTCAAACTAAAACCACTCTTAGCACTTCCATGCCCTGTGAATCCACCAGACACCGATCTGGCGTGAAACAACAATCTCCAAACACCGATCTGGTGCGAATGGGCGAGTCATGGTGTCTGCGTTTTGCATTCGCACTTACTTCTAAAGTCGAATAGGACAGACCCCAATTAAAGGAAAAGTTTTAGTTCAGTTTGAGAAACAGAGTCAAGCTAAATTATTTGTTTTTATGTTGGTTTGACTGGAATACTCCCACTCATTTGATCATACAGAGCATTGAAATTTGTGTAGCAGCTTTTTTAGACTTATGTCTATATAGAGACTTGCAAAAGGAACCAATTTACTCTCAGTGCTACATTATATCACATTTGGGAATACGAATAGTAAGAATATATATTTAAAATACATTTTTTAAATAATCAAGTACCTTTATTCAGTCGACTTTTTGAAAGGATACAATTTATTTTCACGTGTTTGACTAATAGAATACTCACCCACTGCATTTAAAAAGAACAATTCACCATGGATATTTGTTCAATAATGATATTAATATTAACCCACTGCATAAACCACTCTCAAGTCAGACGAACTCTAAAGAGGAACTTCTTTCTAGAAGCTGATGTTCCTGCTGATAGACTGATAACTTCATTGTGGTGATCCAGTCATTTTTGTCAGTATTACTAAGCTCTTTTGAGGGATGATCAGCGTCCTCAGTACTACACAAGTTTCCATGTTCATAAGTGATAAGCGTTATTGTTGTACTGGACTCAGTATATCTCTATTTCTGGTCTTTTCCGTATGGTAGAAATAGTCCAGAGTGACTTCAAATGAAATCCTATATTGAGAGTTGAGAACATTTTTGATGATATGCAGGTGTAACATTACAGTTATACAATACAGTGACAAGTCAAGTCAAGTAGCTGTTTATTCTCCATACAGTTTATAGCAAATGCAGTTCTCCAGGTAAATAAAATATAGGAGAAATAGTTATAAATTAACAGACAGTTATACAGTATATACAGTTATGAGGAAAGGCAGTACAGACCAGGGTTCAGTGTTTAGAGTTTTAATCATAATTCTCTTGTAAAATAACATGAAAATAGGCAGATAAATAGATAGAAAGACTTGAACGGACAGAATCTTAGCCCACCAACTGATTAACCATCTAATTGTTTCAAGTAAACAGCTCATGAGAAGATTAGAGTGTTTCATTTTTCACATTCATCCGCTGTCCCGCAGGCGACCGGCCCTTCCAGTGCAACCAGTGTGGAGTGTCCTTCACGCAGAAGGGAAACCTTCTGAGACACATCAAGCTGCACACGGGCGAGAAGCCCTTTAAGTGCCCCTTCTGCAGCTACGCCTGCCGCCGGCGCGACGCCCTCACCGGACACCTCCGCACACACTCCGGTCAGTCCCTCCCGAAACACTCCCCTCCGCACCAACACGCCATTTACCTGCTACTTCTTCTCTCTCTCTTACCTTCCCAATGCAGTTCTCTTCTAGGCTCATACCATCGCAACTGATTCAGTAAATATAATGAAACTAATATGTAAGTTTTGCAGTTATGAGATTGAGTTCAAATCCTTAGAGTTTAAGCTGTTAAGCTCTTCAACACCATAGGTTTTTCAGGCCCTCACTCCAGTAGGACATTCTTTTATTGACTCGCTAGTATATAATCATTATTTTTATTATGTTTTGTTTATTATATAGCGTGCTTGCCAGTACCTGTACTGTGCAAAGGTGCCAGGCTAAAATATTGAGACTTATTAAATGTAACGATTAAATAATGAGGCTGCAGTTCAAGGGCTTTCAACCCAAACACACTCTTAGATTGTGAACACACATGTGTGGCATTTATGGTTTATTAAGTGGGTACAGCTTGTGCTGCGGAGTGTCCATCTCTGCCAGAAAGGGAGAAAAGAGAGAGAGAAAGAGAAAGAGATGACACAGAATACAAAAACAAATGAATATTGGTTCTACTCAGAATTTTTCGGAATCCAGCAGAATGTCCGCAATAGATGTTCGTGGTTATACATTAGCATTCACAGCTGTTTGGGTGGGCACTGTTCATGCGTTTATCCATGCTGTCGGTGGCACATCTTCCTTTTTTGCATTTTATTTTACTCCGCGTACCCCACCCGAGATAAATTGAGCTGTTTGTGTGTTGATGTTTCAAAACTAGTGTTACAATTTTTACCCTTTTACCCCTTTCCAAAATTAAATCTATATAAAATAAATCAATTTTTTTCTTGTTACTGCGCATTAAAGACAGATTCAGCATGGTTGGACTGAGCTCGACTGCCATAGGCTGAATGGACCATTATAAGTAAATATGATGGTTTTCATGACATCACAGAAACAATCAATGGTTTCTGCAGATTAATTTCCAGATTTGAATAGTTGGTATGTTTTAAAACCCACGTATACACGATATAGTTCTATGATTATAGTGAAATGCCTTAGACCACACTTCAGTTCTCATAGCTACATTCATAGTACATTGTTATACACATTACAATAGCTGAACAGTTCTTTTAGTGCCACAATATATGGAGAGTTACATACTACATACATAGTGCGTCATACTGAAATCGTAGATCTCAGGATCAACACCTGAAACCGTAAGTCTGCAGTTCAGAAACTGCAGTGACTTTATTTTAGAGGAGAGGCGAGTGTGGGAATGGACTTTGAGAGAGCTCTTGGCGTGAGATGTGAAAGCTGCAGTGCTGACAGAGGTGCCTGTAGTGTGTGGCAGCAGGGAGTGAATGATTTCAGCGAGAATGCCCCAGTCCACGTCAACGCAGCCTAGATGAGCTTACCTCCACCAAGCTACTTCCTTTCTGCTGAACTCTGAGTCCACTCTGGAGGGCTCGGAGGGACTTTTACAGACGCATTTGCGAGCGCTGTGGTTAAGCCACTTAGGACACACGGTTCCTGTTGCCTGCAAGGCAAACGAACCACCAGAGGAAATGTTCTGTCGCTCGCTTGCATACTCACACTCTCTTCTCCTTCCTTTCCTGTGTCTCTCTCTCTCTCTCTCTCTCTCTCTCTCTCTCTCATTCGCTCTATATCTCTCTCTCTCTCTCTGTTTCTCTTTCTCTTGCTCTCCCTCCCCATCTTTCTCTCTCGCCGTCCTCTCCATCACTCAACCCGTCCCGATTCAATGCAACTTTTCTCTCTGTATTCTCTATTCCTCCTCTTCTCTTTTAGCCTCTCTCTCTCTAAACCAAAGGGAAGTGTCACTTCAGTAAAGCTGCGCTCTCTCTAACCCACTTTCATATTATCACTCCATCGTGGCTGGTGTGCTGTAGATCCGGGTCATTCGATACTATCGGCAGTGACCCGGGCCAGGCCTGAGTGAGCTGTCACCTCGGGACAGGCTCATTGAAATGCACAGGGAGAGAAGGAGCAGGTCTATCTCTCTCGAATCATGTTTTGCTGCCTTTCTTCGTCTTTTCTCATTTCCTGTTTTTCAGAGCTAATCGCTTTCAGCACCTGGGATAGTACGGTTTTCTAGGCCAAGCAGTTAATTTGTCGGGGCTTTTGTCACGTTTTTCTGCACACAACATGTTCATATGCTTGACTTTTGTAGTTTAAGCCCTTCTTAAACCTTAAGGGGCCGTTGGCAGGAGCAGGTTTCCATTCCTCACTCTCAGAACTACAAAACTACACAGTTTCTACTCTACTCGTATACTCGTTTCCTATTAGATAGTGAATAATGAACCAGTTTTCCACACCCAGATTAAGTATATCTTAGATTGAAAATAAGTGTATCATTGCTTCTGCAAGACTAGGGTAAATCAATGTTGAGGAAACAGGGTAATGAAGTTTAAGTGCTTTTAAAGGGCCCATATCATTAAGAAAAACAATTTTTTTCTGTTTAGTATTGTTTTGTATATCGTCGCTCTCTGACAGAAACCTTGGAACTCCACTTTTGGTTTTATTTTTTTCATAAATTGGTACCATTGGCCATATGAGTCTGTAAAATTTTGAAATTATTAACCAATGAAAAGTGTTGGAAATAGTTATTCCAATTGAAATGACACAGTATTAATTTATATCGAATATACATAGTTTTTTGAGTTTCCTGAAAAATAGCCATTTTGGACATGAGGTTTTGGCCTGACAGAGACTATATGTAAATGTGTAGGAAAAACATCCTAAGTGTAAGATATGGGCTGTTAAAGAAAACTGTTAATTATGTCATAGATTATAAATAGTCTGAAAGACTATTTAGTCCAAGACTAGACTTAATCATATGCCGGACACCAGTCCCTGGAGTTCAAGGAGTAAATATGCATCTTGTACTATACAAACTTGTGTCATAGAAACGACCAACTAATTCATATTTATTTGTGGAGGATAACTCATAGCATGCATATATAATGGAAAACGAAATATTACTCACTTTTTTATGAATTAGTTAATTATTATAAATTTAGTTAATTATAGTAACTAAACATGACATCAAAATTATCATCAAAAACACATTCTTGTATCTATATGGTATGGAACCTCCTCAATCTATATGGTATGGAACCTCCTCAGTCTATATTGTATGAATAACATATATGGAACAGAAACCATAAAAATTCCTTTTAGCTTTTATTCCTTTTGTGGCTTCACAAAAAAGCAAATTATTTACACCAGATCCAGCTTTCAGAGCCTGGACTGCATTTACAGAGCAGCCAATCAGAACTGAGTTCATTTGCTTATAGCAATCATAGAGAAACAATAACAAAATCAGCCTGTTCAAATATGTGATAAAGATAAATTGGAAAATCATCACACAAAAATGAATCATGCGAGATCAACTCACACAAATACCATACATGGACCTAAGGTAATACTAAATAAAATACATGAATACATGCATCATAAATCTGCACTTAAATCATAAAGGTGTATAAATGACAGCATTCTTCAATCATTTTCTTTCATAATTCCACTAAATACACATTATTTTCACACTAATTGCAGAATGATTAATGAAGCTCAGGGGGTTAAGCTCACAAAACAGAGAGTGGGCTTCAAACCACTTCAGCCCACGTACTGTGGCTTGCCTAGGGGACTTGCAGCATTTACGATGTGTAGTTTTTGTGGCCAACGGCAGCAGTGGAGTAGCTAGACGTCTACGTTCAGAAGCGTGGACTGGTACCGAGAGACTGCAGTGCACTGTTGCATCACAGCTCATGCCAGCTTCTAGATCAATAATCCTCATTCTAACCATTTTGTACCTGCACAGTTCAAGGGTCAAGCTGTATTTTGAACTGTCGCTAATGAATGGGGACAGAGGTTGTGAATAAACACTGCTTACACCAGGCCGAGCTAGTTTACTGTGTGCGTTTACATGTAATCTGATCAACAGATGTGGTCAAACTTGCAAGTATCATGGGTTTGTGTTCCGGTGGACCACAAATCAATAGCAGTAGGATTTCATGTGGTATTGTGCATGCATGCATTATCTAGAAGTCCCTGTCAGAGCTGAAACATGCAAAGCCTTAATTTATCCTGTTATAGTTTAATCTACATATCTGATTTCAAAGAACGTGATCTAGCAAAGCCAAAATGTCTCGCTTTTATTTTGTTTGTGTGACAAACTACATTTTTTGAACCAGCAAGCGAGACCTTGGTGTTGATTTTACAGAGATTGTAAACAGAGCGGCTCACAGAAAGTGCAGTTTTCACATTTTGATTCATTTTGAATTTTACGTGGCTCAGTTTAAACTCTGCCTAAATGAGAAAATGAATGCCCTTAAATCTTAAAGTCCGATGCAAAAACATGCCTATTTCTGCATTTATTCGATTCACTATTTATGAAGTTCAGTGTACATCAGTTCACCAAGAGCAGAGAATCAGCTACATTTTGAGCAGATTTGTTCACTCCATTTGTCCAGAAGCTTTGTTCATATATAATGAGAGAAATGCTCTATGCATGGATATGTTCCTCTGTGGCCACTGTGAATGGAAAAAAAAGAGGTGGCCTTGGCCAAATTCTCAGAATGAGTCGCCAACATGGCACTTGTTTCCACAGGGTCGTCTCTCTGCTCATTTACTTTTAATAAAATAGTGTGGTACCTTCAATTTTTCTGAACATTTTCTACAGTTTTTGACATTATTTGAAAACACCAGCTGCCTTTCACACCATATAAGCATTTCACGATGAATGAACCAACAGAAATGGTCCAAATGTACTTTAGAATTTTTGCACACACCTCTGTTTTTGTGCAAAAAGCTTTTGAGCGTTTGAGATGCGAAGTTCTGCTCCAAGTCTTCTTTTGTGTGTAATTCCAAGGAAAAGGTCACGTCGAAAGGAACGTCTGCGTTTATGAGATAAGATAAAGTGAGATAAAATTCTGAGGCTCCTCCAGGACTCTGTATGGGGAGCTGGGATGAAGCAAAAAAAAATGTGGCCGGTCTGGCAGGCCCTGGGGAGTGGGTTGAGAGACAGTGGTGGAACTTCAGGCTTTTGTGATCAGTATTTCAAGCAGGGAGGGAACAGCACCCTCAGCGCCATTTGGTTCCTAGGCGTCCCCTCCTGCACTGGATCGGAATGCGAGGAACTCGGGCAGGTCTGACAGCATCTTGCGCAATGTGGCTCCACATGAAAGGCCTCTTCCACCTGCGAATGTGTTTGGCAGCAGGGAGACCGGTGGCAGGCAGCCCAGGAACAGGGCAGCGTAGAAAAAGAGAGAGAGAGAAATAGAAATGCACAGTGAATTGCACTTAAGTTCACATGCCTAGAAGCTGCTGGCTGATTTCAGGTGTGGCTGGAGAGCTTGCATAGCAGAACTGTGCAGCCCTGCTCAATGGACGGGAATGTACATTCGTTTTTTTTATTCGGTCATGTTATTCGGACATATTTGACGCAGCAGCCGCGGTCGGGAGACCGGCGTGTGGGGCACTGCTTTTATTTTCAAAAGGGACAGGTGGATGGGCACACTCTCAGAGATCAGCACTTCTGAAATTGATAGGCATTTACTTGAAATGAAATGTCATCTCCATCTCACGATTTCCTGTTTTCAACCCGAATGGATGCGGTTAAGTGGGCTTTAATGCAACACTTGAGGTATTTGCATGTCAAGAATAGATGCTGAGACAGGGATTTTTTTCACCCATCCAGCATCTGCTCAGAAGAGCTCACACAGTTTTCTTGGATGTCAGTAATTAAGGCCTTACTACCTCTCAGGTAGTATTTATTTATTTATGTATTTATTTATTTATTTATTTATTTATTTATTTATTTTTTATTTATTTAGGGGGGGGTGTATTAATTTTTTTTTTTTTAAATTTAAGCACCTCTCACAGTGCCCTTGTGCCAGTCATGTGTGTAAAGGAGAAGTTTTCTTTTTTTTTTATCTATCCACTTCCTAACATACAGTCTGCAGGTGTTGTCCTAGTTCACTGGACCAGACCGCTGTTGGGTTTCTTTTTATTTCCATTTTGCGGCATAGCTCACTTCTAGCCACGGAGACGGAATCTCCTCTGAGACGTCGATGTTCAGCCGCTTTCCGCTTACTGTAAGAATCGATCGGTGGGAGAAAAAAAAATCTTCTCCCCAGAAATATTGAAAGCATGACAAAACCAGACATCAAAATCATCGCCATCTCTTAGTCATGCGACTTGGTTTCCAATACACTGACCCAAAGACATATCGGTACCCCAAACCTCCTGACTTGAGTGGTCTTCCCCCGGCTGACTTGACTTTTCAGAAATTGCCTGATTGAGGTGTTCTGAGTCATTTGAGGGCTCTGTCCAATGTGTTTTTGTTCGAGAGACGTTCTGTTGTGGCCAAAAAGAAAATGAAATTAGGCAAAACATATACATGTGTGTGTGTGTGTGTGTGTGTGTGTGTGTGTGTGTGTGTGTGTTCTGAACAAAGGTGTCTATTTTCTCAAATCCAGTCACAAGGAGTAGAATCCTTTCCGTTGCGTAATTTCTGCTCGTATGTAATCCACGCTTTCTCACGCCGTTAGATGACGAGTTAGAGCTGTTTGGCACCTGAGAAACTGCAAAAGGTCGCCACGGCCCCGTCTCCTCCAGTCTGAGCTGTCTCACTTTCTCCCTCCTCTGTGGCCTTACTGAAATGTGGCGAGGGTGTTTTCATAATCCTCGCTCTTTTACAGGTAACGGCACGGGCTCTGCTTGTAACAGGTGCACTTTTTCTTTTTTTCTCTATTTTTTTTTCTTTTCTTTCTCCTTGGCGCCTCGCGTTCTCACGTGCGACCGGGACGGCTCGGCTGCCTGCAGATTTCTGAGTCAGGTCTCTCCGCAGTCTTTTCATGAATAATAGTGAAAGTGCCTCACACCAGAGAATTGACCACAGAGCGTCGAGCAGGTTTCCCTCAAATTGGAAAGACTTTTTCGGCTGACTCAACCGATCAGTGTAGGCCACTGACAGATGAGATGGCGAGCTTCGTCTGTGAATGAATGAAAGGACCATTATGGGGCGCTGAATGACTAAACCGAACGATGAATGAAGCAGGACTGATTCGCTAAATGAAGCTGTTCCTTTGGGTTACTGGAACACGGCTGCTGATGACGCGCGTTCCTGGATCCCCCGGGTCCACCTCCTCGTCCGGGTCCACCTCCTCCTCCGGGTTGCTGTTTGTCACTCGCTGCAGTGTGTATGGAGGCTTTTCAGCTCCATCACCTCTACACCAGCCCAGAGTCAGTGGAACTGAGACAATGATTCACCTCACACCTCACACCTGCTCCGGCTGAGCAGAAAACTCCCTCTCTTCCTTTCTGATTGCAGATTTTCCAGCTACTACACACCCAGCATGTTTCTGACCATGAGTGTGGTTCACAGCGTGTGTATGTGTGAACTGCTACCTCAGAGCTTGTCCGAGTGGTGGGTGTTAAGGGTATCTTTATGAGTCCTGACTGTGTATCAATGTGGATTCCTGTGTTTTTGCGGCTAGAGTGTGTGTGTGTGTGAGTGTGTGTGTGTGTGTGTGTGTGTGTGTGCGTGTGTGTGCGTGTGAGTGTGAGTGTGTGTGTGTGTG
>JBBMFX010000002.1:1236310-1252114 GCA_037832545.1 Rhabdalestes septentrionalis | reverse complement strand
TGCTTGAACGGGACCTTTTAGCGCGTGTGAGAAAATAACATGACTTCTGCGGATAGTTTAACTGAAGTTATCTGCAGTTTCAGAGCTGCTACCCAGAGAGGAATGGTGGTACATTCAGATGGCCCAAATAAAGATATGACTGTTAATATCTCCAACCACAAAGAAGTCATACAACGAGCTGTAACATCCAGACAAGTTCATGTACTGACACAGTAAAACAAACGGGTCAGATTAAAGGGGAACTCTTTCAGATAATAAAATAAAATCATCACGAGAAAGGCCACAGGTACTAGGAGCCACACCTTCAGTGTATTTCATCTGCATCACATTCTGGGAGTTATTACACATGATTGGTTACTAATACACAATCTGATGTCTGTTTTATGAGAGAGTTTCATTCATGGCATGAATTGTGTTATAATAATCTAGAGGAAACCTTTTAATTATTTTATTCAGATTCAACACTATTCTACCATCATCAACATATAAACCATGAAGACACAGGTTGATTCACAACTGGTTTTGTATTGTAAATAAAATGTTTACATTTGCGGTGAAGACATTATGACTCTTGGTACCTGTTGCCATGACTGTAAATAAAATCGTTAAGCTTCTTTACGATAACATATTTTAGATCAGAAAACTGTGGGTTATCTCAATGATGGGAGCTGTGTCACAATTTCGAAGAAAATAAACTCAATTCTGAGACAGATTTCTGTTTCGTGGTTTGTGTAAGTATCTGAAACATGAAGTCTACCTTGTGGAACATGCAAGGTCTATCCATTCAGTGATAAGATCAGAGCTGTTTAGAATGTAAACACTCCCTGATTTATTAAAAATCATTGTTGTTGCCGTGAGTCTAGGTGTATTCAGACGTTAAATTCACCAATCACAGCCGAGTACATGAGCACAAACGGATGGTTGTTTAACTGAGTAAGGTGACAGTTTTTAGACTCTCTGAAAAGATAAAGTTCATCTAAACGCCCCGTGAGAGGGATGTGCGGGCGGGAGGGAGGGGGGAGTGTGTGCGTGGAGGACTGGAAGAGTCAGGCCAATCCAGCTCCACTGGTGTGAGCGGTTTGCTGTCCGCTAGAGTCAATGGTCCCTTTGACAAAGCCTCGGGAGAGCAGGGCTACTCCACCAAAGTGGCTCTGGCTCTCAGTGTAATCCTACACACACTCTGGAGAGCTGGGGCAAGGGTGGAGCTGTCAGCGCTCTGCCTGGGGCGGCTTTTGTTAGAAGCAGACCGACAGGAGAAGCTGTTAGAGGAGCTATAATTGAATTTGAATTTAACATGTGGTCCTGTGTGGAGCCAGTCCAAAAAAAAAAAAAAAAAAAAAGGAGTGCTAAAAGTTTTCTCTCGTTTTGTTTGGTTTTAATTTCACACTCTGGCTGTCTGATTGTCTTGGCCAGCGAGGGGATGCGACACCCCCATCTTGGGTATGTGAAGGGGCTGAGGAGTGCAACTTCCTGTACTGAATGCGAGAAAAGAGAGAGAGAGAGAGAGAGAGAGAGAGAGAGAGAAAAGAGTGCTGCAAAGACCTCTGGGTACTGACTAGCTGGTTTGTGGTTAGGCAGTTCGAAGGCTAGGTCGCAATCTAAAGCGCGAGGAGGAAGGAGGGAGCGGGAGGGGGGCTTCCACTTTTTCTTCCTACCGCTCACCAAAGTCACACGGCCGCTACCAAGAGGGAAACTACCAGGCTGCCCGCTGCCCATTAAAGGCACGAAGCAGGCGAGCTCCCTTTCAAACGCGAGAGCAGAAGGTCAAGGTGCTGCGGCACGCTTACAAAACAGAACGACTCTCGAGAGGGCTTGAAGTTACGAGAGCGAGGAGGGAAGGAGAAGAAAGCAAAAAAAAAAAAAAAGGTTCAGAGGTTTGGTAGGCGGTGGCACCTGCGCGAGCTGAAAGAGCGAAAGGAGATGTGTGGAAAGGGAGCCATCTGCAGTGCGGGGTGGAGGAGAGAGAGAGAGAGAGAGAACGAGAGGGCGTGAGAGGATAGAAGCTGGGAGGAGGGAATGAAAAGCAGTGAGGAAAGTAATGAAACAGTGGTTTGACCAAAATGGGTACACAGCTGTCAATAACTGAAGTGAAAACAGGAAACAAACCAAGATGAAATCTCCCGGCGCATCTGTCGCCCCTGCGATTAGAGGCCCCGCCGGTATTTTAGGGCCTCTAGGATGCAGAGGGAATCGAGTGTGTGTATCAGAGGTGTGTGGTGAGCGTACATGGAAACTGAAAAATGGATAGAAAACAAAACAGGGCAGCGATCCGCGGCGCACGCGGCCTTCACGTGCGCCGCAGACAGTTGGCCTCAGCGTGCGAGCTCAAACTTCTCACTCGTTCTCTTCACACTCTCACATCCTGAAGAGGCGCCTGAGCGCTTCGGACTGAAAAGGTCAGTAGAACGTAACCGCAGAGGAGTGGAGAGGAGCGGAGAGAGCGGCGCGCGGGACCAGGGCCTGCCATCAGCCCAGCACTCGGGGTGTTGCACTGAGCTGTATCCACTTGTCGCACCTTCTGAGAGCCTGATCGATGCGGCTCGGTTAAATCTGCAGGCTTGCACATCCACCATGAGCGATTTCATTTGTGGTGTCTTGAGAGAGAACCGTGCAAGGAGCTGCATCAGAAGTGTCACTCGCCAAACATCGCTCTTACTCTCGATGCCTTGTGATTAAAGGGTTGTCACCTACAAACTGAATGATCTACGTACACTGAACAGAAGTGTACAAAACATACAAGACATGATTTGCCAGCCTGAAACATTCTATTACTAAAAGGCCAATATCCTTCATTTTTTCGTTCGAGTTTTATTGTTTACTACCCCTGAGATCCACTTGTGGCTTTAATTTACTGTTTATGTACCAAGAACCGAATTAATTCATTTTAACAATCATTTCCCAGCCTCCCTATATCCTTTTGGTTACTGTGTCTTAAGACTGATATGTGTAAGTGACCCCAGTTCTGGCAGGTTACTGCCTATCATACCTTCATATGCTTTAACACTCCTTATACCTTAAGTGTGATTGACAGGGCTAACCTGCTGAAAGCTCAGTGCTCAGATTTTTGTAAATAGTTGTTTTTTTCTGACCTCATGATTTCAAAACAGGCTTTTTTTGCAGCCTAATTTCCATGTTTATTCTGAGTATTATGGTAAGTGAATGACACTTCATTTAATTAAAGAATTTCATACCGTTTTGGTCTAACCTGCAACGGGACCTTAATAATTGAGCTTACATAAATAAACTTGCCTAGTCTTGCCTTATGCAAAACATGGTTTTATCTTGATTTTTTTCATTCCCTTTATGGGCACACAATCTACAGAGGTCTCTGTGGTCATTTCCCTTTTCTCTAACTCTACCGTTAAAATTCATATTCGAATTTTGCCTCTGATCTGAGTAGCTACTGTGTAATGTGCCTGTTACAAAAAAGAAGTCCAGGCTGAAAGAATAGAGCACAAGTTTTGACTGAAATACTCAGTGAATGTGGGCCGATTTGTTCAGATGAGTGAATCTGTCTGAAGTCTGGCCTCGCATCTTCCACTCCAGTCATTCTGTTACAGACTGTCAGATGAAGCCTCACTTCAGTATCACTTCAGGAGGCGGGGTTGAGTTTCTAAAGGCTATCTGGGCAATCATATGTAAAGCTGTTCATGGCTATGACACCGCAATGTAAACTGGAAAACTGCCTTTACTCAATGTGATCAACCAGCTGATTGAAATCAAAAGACTTCTTCAAAAGATTCCTATAAGAGTCATCCCATTTCTTATCACCTTAGGTTTTTGCACAATGTTCACTTGTTAGTCATTCTGAGGACTCGTTTAACTCACAGATTGAGGTCGGTGAGTGGCACCACCCCTAAACCTCATTTCTTAAACACATCAGGACAAGGCCAAATGATTTTTGTCCTAAAATCACATCAATGACAATTTTCCAGTTTAACTGCTGATTCCAGGTATATCCAGCAGAGAGCAGTGTCCTGGACATGTGACAAAATATTAACACACCCTTTTTCAACATCTAGTTCTAGAGCATCATTTCTTGTTTACTTATTTATTAGTTAATTTAGAGATGTAGTTAGTTATCTGTAGCTTTGGAATGATTTCAGATTTTCAGTGTTATGTCAGTGACATTCATTTTCATCACCTTTCACAAGTTTGCCACTGTTTTTTGGTTTTGAACTTTTGAGCTTTTCTGATCTGAATGAAACAAACAAGACTGAAGTTCCCAAATGTCCCCCATTTTTGTCGGGTATTTTATCCAAATTGATCTTTGCCATCGCTACTCTTGTTCTGTCCCTCCTATAATCTCCACACTGTTACATATCTTAAACCTTGCCTGAACTTGAGATATGTTTATGCACTCATTAACTCATAAATTAGTATTTGGGTCAGCAAACGTCAACACTCGAAACTCTATGGCTAGATTACCAGCACACACAAAGCAATCTGTACATAACACTCTAATGACTCATCAAGGTTACATCATGGTTATCGTCTCTTTCTGTCTTATTCTCATGTCTAACGATCTTCCTGAGGGTTTGCTCTTTATCTTCCTTCTGATCGAACACATTTATTTTAATGGTCTCTCGGTGCTATCACGGTCATGTATGGGCTGATAAAAATGTTTAGACGTCATGGACTGATTACCAGTGTTGGGAGTAACGCGATACAAAAGTAACTAATTACTGTAATGCATTGCTTTTTGCAGTAATGCAGTAGAGTGAGGCATTATAGAACAAAAACTGGTAATATTTTACTCAGTACAAATGTCAGTAATGCGCGTTACAATACATTTTTGAACCGGAAATACGTTTTTTTTCCTCCTTCATATAAATTCACCAAAATCGCAACAAGATCAGCAGAGAAGAAACGTCCGTGCAAAATATTTCACTTCTTGTAGTCAGACAGAGAGAAGAGTAGGGGGACGTCCTCTTTTTCCCAGACATGTCCTGTTTCTGAGACCTGCGTCCCACATCCGGCTGGAATTCTGAGCCGCCTGAACATTCGTCACATTACGGGCGTCTCTCAGAACCTAAAAGTCCAGAACGGCCGTCGGCCCGAGAAACATCTTACCCCCCCCAGACCGGCCCAGCTGGTAAAGAAAGTCCCGCTAGGGCGTCCTCTTCTTTACAATCCCAAATCTGGGCTCCCTAGAGATGAGTGAACCTGATCTAACGGCGGATAGTACTGACGCCTTCCACTGGAGGTGTTCTGAGCTAACTGAGCATCATGAGCTGTATTTACATGCCAAATCCATATTTCCAGTTATTTTGGCGAGAGGAACTTAAAAGTAATGCAATAGTAGTGTAATGCCTTACAGTTTAAATACAGTAATATTGTACTGCAACAAATTACTTTAAAATTACAATAACAAGTAATAACACATTACAGTTTTGAAGTAACGTGCCCAACACTGCTGATTACATATAAAGAATTTAAGGAATGGCGGTCTGGCCTTGAGATTTGTTGCTTTACACGCTACAAACATTATGCAGCCATATGAATCCATGACCACCTCCAAAGGTAATTCAGTTGATCATTTCACTTTCTGAGACACAGTGGGGCCTGTTCATAAATAACTTGTCCATTTATAATGAGATCACTCAAAATATCTGTGAAAGCTGGGTGTAAACAGGGCCTCGAATCCTCCAGCCTGCCTGTGGTATCTCACACTAGCTTTTTCTCAGTGGGTGAGAGGACTTGCAGTGCTATGACATCTAACCTTTAACAAATACTCCCTCAAACTCCTCCGCACAAAACCTATTCCTCCTCTAATACTTTCTAGTTAATATTTCCTGGTTCAGAGGGTAAAGTCCCCTGGTTTCGATGATATTTCAGAGAACTACCAGAAGATGAAGATTTGTTTAAAAATAGGTTACATTTGTCACTTTATTTCACACCTGGTCTTCACCCAGTGTACATTATGGTCAATGTAATATAGAAACATCAGATAACTGATTTAGATTCATACTGCATTAAAATCACTCCAGAGTTATTACTGTCCGACTGTGGAAACTCCACACATACTGGATTAAAATCAGTCTGCAATTATAGCTACCACAATGTCAAAATTGAAAACACTACAGATACATACTGGATTAATATTACACTGCAATTGTTACTGTCAGCCTGGAAAAACTACACACACACCATAAATCCATACTGGATTAAAATCCACCCTGCAATTATTAATGCCAGACTGTAAAAAGTAAAGAGGCTATGCATGTTTACAGTGGATTAAAATATCTTCACAGTTATTACTGTCAGACTATAAAAACGAAATATTAGGTTGTTACTATTACAGTGTCAAACCTACATGCTGCAAATTCATTCTGTATTAAAATTACTCCACAGTTATTACTGTCAAACTGTAAAACGTACTTATGGCAAATTCATACTGGATTAAAATCTCTCCACAATTATTACTGTCAAACTGTCCAAACCTTAGACTGTAAATTCATACTGGATAAAAATCAATCCACAATTATAAAACATACATACTGCAAATTCATACTGGATTATTATCACTTCACAGTTATCACTGTGAAACTGTAGACTGTAAATTCATACGGGATTAAAACTCAATATAGTTATTGCTCTCAAAGTGTAAAATTCACTATTACATCGCTCTATAATTATTAATGTCAGAATGCACAGACAACACATATGTATTCGTACTGGATTCATACATTGTGCCAATAATCACTTTAATCACTTTTTCTTCCCCAGGTAAAACTGATGCTGTTTGAATAGGACCATTGGTGCGCCTGAAAAGATGACACATCCTCATGTTAAACAATGTGTCAAACGGTAATCTCAGTGGTGCAGATATTAAATCTTCTTATCCGAACTTGGCCTCAGCTTATCTTGCCTAAACCTGATACTCCTGAAAGATGGGGGAAGCGATCTGCTATACTGGTTAATGACAAAAATAACATTTGCTTAAGAACCTCTTAGGCTGGAGTGGTGGTGGTGAACAGATAGCAGTTTGTGGCTTTTCACTGAAAAAAAACAAACCATGAAACAAGAAAATGACAAGCTATTCCTGTCCACAGGAGAAAGAAACATTCACACACATACATTATTCAGTGTAGAGACTTTATAATTACAGTTTCATTGCAGGCTCAATCTACTCAGAACCTTCACCAAGTCAGAGTTGATTTGTAAAATTCATACATGCAGTAATTTATCACAATGTCTCTGAGCTGTGGCCTTCACCTGGAAACTCACATGGACTGAAATAGAGCTAATGCCTTCTTTACAGCAGGCTCTTCTGCAGCACAAGATATAAGATGGTCCATCTACCGCGAAACAAATCTGCCTACAGCTCTGGATAAAGTAACCCAAACTTGAACGCTCTTATGCTGGAGAAGTCTGAACTGGAACCCATTCAGGATGGAGAATGCTTCAGTACTTTTCTATTCAAATCGCTGTATAAAATGCTTGTGAAAGTTGGTTGTGTGACTTTTTTCTTTCTTTTTATTCCTTTTAGTACCACACTACTCCCCATCACTGCTGCCTGTCAGGCCCCAACTTCGAGGTATTAAACAGGTAAGACTGATGTGCAGAAAACAGTGGTGAATTCCAAGACACTCTGAATAGACCACTGAAAAGAATTTACCAGGCCAGTCGCGGGACAGTCCCCTAAGTGCTTGGTAATCATTTTGTTGTAAAATGATTACGCTCAAGTCATTTTTGCACGTGACCTCTTTGCCTTTTCACACATGTGGTACACAGATGGAGAGTTTGGGTGTTGGGTGTTCTCACCTACTGGAAATGCTGTGTGTGGTTTAGGTGAGGGGTGGCACCTGGGTAGAGCCTGTAGGAAGGAGAACATGTAGCGGTCACATAGCCAGTTTGTGATTTGGTCTTCCATTTTTTTGAACATGTCTGACGATTCAGGATCTAAAATTCATTTCCTGAATCTTCTTGTCTCTCCAGTTAGACCTTTTTGTTGGTGCCGTCGTGTAAATGACCCGTCTCCTTCAACTGTCTGGTGTTCTATTCCTTGGAATTTACCTTTTTCCTTCACACTGACTCAGTCTTGGGTTACATGGACCTCACTCTTGGGGGCTGGAAGGGTAACGTCCATTTCATGTCCAGTCCAAATTGTTTGCATTCATACACACTCAGCTTTTCAGGGTAATGTAAAGGAATATGCTGGATTTCTAAGTGGCATTGCAAAAACGTGCCACAAATCTTATTTGGAGCGATTCCATGGAAAAACAGAGCATCCTCTAAAGAAACTCTTTTGTAAATGTAGCATATTAGAGCCTGGTGTCACGAGTATTTGTGCAGCCATCATGAAATACAGTTTAATCAAAATACTTGCTCCGATCACAATTTAGGGCTTTTCAGTACCTGGACAGTAGGAGAGAAATAACGAGTTGATTCCTTACCTTCACCCTAACCTTAACCTTAACCTAACCCTAACCCTAACCCTAACCCTAACCTTAATCTTAACCTTAACCTAACCTTAACCTAACCCTAACCATTAACCTTAACCTTAACCTAACCCTAACCCTAACCCTTAACCTTAATCTTAACCTTAACCTAAACCTAACTGTAAACCTAACCCTAACCCTAACCTTTAACCTTAACCTTAACCTTAACCTTAACCTAACCCTAACCCTAACCCTTAACCCTAACCTTAACCTAACCCTAACCCTAACCTTTAACCTTAACCCTAACCCTAACCCTAACCCTTAACGCTAACCTTAACCTAACCCTTAACCTTAACCTAACCCTAACCCTAACCCTTAACCTTAACCTTAACCTCGACCTAACCAGGTAGTTAACGCAGATACTGGTGATTTAACGCAGTGCCCATTAAAATGCTTCAAAAAAACATTTCACACTCATAGATCTCATCAACAAATGAAATGAACTACACAGTGAAAGGTTCTTTTGGTAACCGGAACTGGTTATTAAATGGTGCTATATAATGGAGAATTTCTGGTACCTTTTTTTAAGTCATCCTGAAATCAAAGCGGTCCTTGTCCTCTTGCTAGTTAATGTCCTTGGTAACAACCCAACTGAGATCATAGACTGTTTCTCTTTAATCCTTGACAAAAGTGTAATGATATTAGGAAGGCTCTACACACCCCCTCATTTTAGATTTCATCATCTCGCAAATGGAGCACAAAATTTTTTTTATTAATCATTAATATCATAGCATGATCTTCTTCCCCCTCCCACAACCTCACCTAATATTGAGCAGAAACACGTCACAAACCTCCGCTCTAGCTTACACATTCTCTTGCTAAGACTGAAAACATCGCTCCATCAAGACTGCCCTTTCTCTCTGTCTGCTGAGTTTACTCTCACACTTTCGCTTTTGGTTTTTGGAGCAGTTGTTAAAATCATCAGTTTTCTCAGGTCATCTATGCTGGTAAACGTTAGGCTATCATCAATGAGGTTCGTCAAGCATTCGCTATGCTGTGAGGTTTCAGAGGATTAAGGTTTTTGCACACAAGCATGTACATACACACACACACACACACACACAAACACACACACTCTCCCTCATGTACATAAATCTACATTTATTTAAATGTACATTTATTTAAGCCAGGTTTTTAAAAAGTTTTCCTTTTGCTTTTACTGTGGACGTGTATTAAAATCTTTCAGAAACTACTTAAAATAGATAATCGACATCTTGTAAAATCAAATTTTAATTTAATTGATTTTTTTACTTTTTGAAAGAACAGACAACATCTGACACAATTTTCCTTTTAGAATTTTTACAGCCCAAACAAATCGTGAAGAGAGAAGAAATGTAACGCCACTTTGTTGAAGTAAAACAGAAAAATTAGGTAGCAGATACATTAGATCAAAGAGATTAAACACAGTACAATGACACTTTAAGGCATAAGAGCCTCAAATTTTTGTACCTGGTGTTACCTATAAGAAAACCTGAATTTGAACTTTGAATGAAATCAGTGATTCTCGCTATTGGTTTACTGTGTTTTTGTCACTTACTTAGATTTAGATTTTTAGATTTACTTTTCTGCTTAAAGACCTTTACAGTGAAACTGT
Source organism: Rhabdalestes septentrionalis (assembly GCA_037832545.1). Taxonomy (NCBI): domain Eukaryota; kingdom Metazoa; phylum Chordata; class Actinopteri; order Characiformes; family Alestidae; genus Rhabdalestes; species Rhabdalestes septentrionalis. Next base: position 1,242,076 of record JBBMFX010000002.1, on the reverse strand, counting down.
ATGAGTTTGTTTACATTAACTATCTCCAAATTATGTTGATTTTTTATGAGAGATCCTTTTCTGGCCTGGGTATTTCAACAAAGTGCAGTTCGACTGGCTTGAAAATATCCACATTTTATTCAGTGCTTTGAAGTCACACCCTTACCTGGTTAACGGTTAGAATTTGTGGGGCTTTTCAGAGTGATTTAGTTCAATTTTCTTGGAATTCATCATTATATAGCCTGGAAAAAAGACTAAAAAGTGGTTTTAGGAAACACTTACCTAGAACACTTGGGACCCTGGATATAGGTCACTATTTTAATACAAAATTTTGTCCATATCTTATTGTCTGTTTTCTCTTGCAGTGCTGCAGGTGCATGTTTTTTTGTTTTTTGGGTTTTTTTGTAAATAGAAGGACTGGCCCCAAGCACAACCAAACTGGAGATTCTCACCAGCGCTTCAGCTAAGCGATTAGCATTAAAAGACACAGCGAAAGATTTCAAAGCGATATCTGCAGCAGAATGTAAGCGTGATATTTCATTTGCAAGAGGTTTTTGGGAAATGCCGCCTAGAGTGCCAGTGTCGGTTGAATTGTAAGATGTTTTTCCTCCTACACAGTGCCGGGGAGAGGAGAGGTGCAGGAGCCTTCAGTCAGATTACGCTCTGATAGCTGGAAAGTGTGGGCAGATAGCTGCCAGACACATACACCAGCTTCTGATAGTGTACTACAGTGTGGTGAAGCACACACACACATGCACGCACATACACACGCTTGCATGCGTTTTTATTATTGTTATCTTCAGGCATATATGGTATGATCGGAGCAATATTTATAGCAAGTGCTTATACAGTGGAACAGAAATTTCCAGTGAGCGTGAAGTTTGCTCTGCGCGGTCAGGTGGATCATATTAAGAGGATCTAAAATGATTAAAAAGGCAATAGAAATAATTGCGATGCATTAAAGACGTCTGCGTGACCGAAGCTCAGTGGCTGTTGTGCATTACAGCAGCACGCATTTATCCACAGCTCTGAATCCACTTTAATGGTCGATTTGTTGGGCTGTAAATCTCAGACCTCATAAACTGTAAGGACTGTGAGCCGCATGTTCATAATGGCTTCGTTGTATATGGAGTGATTTATAGGAGTTACTGGATAAAAAAGGTTTGAGATTTAAGGGGCTTGCCTATCTTGGCAGTAACTACATGGAAAGCAGTGCAAAACGACGGACGCATCACTTTGGTCCTTTAAATGTCCAGGGACTGGTCACTGTGTCCAGGTTTCCATTCCTGATTTGTAGAACTTTAAGATTTGCACTGACTGGCGTGTCATGGACTGAAAACCACGCCGGAGTGTGTAACTGGCAGGAATGGGTTAAGGCTGTGGGGTGAAACGGCCCAGTCTGTCTATGACTCACCCTGGAGCAATAACCTACAAAGCGGGTGTCTTCGTCCCAGACTGGATCACTGTCTGATGGTCTGTGTGGGTGATGTCTCTGTCTGTCACTCTTTCTCTGTTTCCCTCCATCTCTCTACGTCTTTATGTCTGTAATCCTATCTCTCTCTCTCTCTCTCTCTCTCTCTCTCTCTCTCTCTCTCTCTCTTTCTCTCTCACACTCTCCTCTCTCTCTTTGTCTCTCTCTCTCTCTCTATGTCTCTCTCTCTTTGTCTCTCTCTCCCTCTGGCTTTCTCTCTCTCTCTCTCTCTCTTTCTCTCTCACACTCTCCTCTCTCTCCCTCTTTCCCTCTTTCCCTCTTTCGCTCTCTCTCTCTGTCTCTCTCTCTCTCTCTCTCATTCTCCCTCACACTCTCCTCTCTCTCTTTGTCTCTCTCTCTCTATGTCTCTCTCTCTTTGTCTCTCTCTCTCTCTTTCTCTCTTCCATCTGAACTGAACAGACCAAACATTTACAGTGTTTAAGATTTAAATTAAGAAATAAAAAATAAAACAAAATATACAAACAGGCTGGTGAGGTGTGTGTGTGTGTGTGTGTGTGTGTGTGTGTGTGTAGTCACTATTGTGGCAGGCAGAAATATCCTGTTTTCTGTGTTTCCCTGACTGCACAGTCACTTCATCCTTATCAGAGAAACAGTTCAATTTCAGGTGAATCTTTTAAGATTTCATAAATTAAAATTCACCTAACTTTCTCCACAGTGTTGCACAGTCGCTGTCTTCTGGCAGTGAAGATCTCTTATATCTGTTCATCTTTTCAACTGCTCTCTCTTTCTTTCTCTCTCTCTCTGTGTTAATTTCTCATGTTATCTATCTCTTTAATCTCTCTAACACTATCTCTCAATCACTCTTTTGTGTTCTGTCTAGTGTTTTTCTCTCTGTCCCTCACTATCACTCCATCTCTCTCTTCCTCTCCCCCCCCTCGCTCATGGCCTCTCTATCAATCTCTCTCTCTCTCTCTCTTTCTCATTTTCTAACTCTCTGCCATTCTCTGTTGCTTTTCACTTTTTTCTTTCTCTCTCTCTCTCTCTCTCTTTCTCTCTCTGCTTACATCTCTCTCTATCTATTATGGTCTCTCTATCTCTACTTTTTTTTTCACCCATGCTCTACTGCTCTCTCCGCTTGTTATCGGCTCCCCCCCCCATGTCTGTGTGTGTGTGTGTCTGTCTGTCTATCTGTATATATGTGTGTGTGTGTGTGTCTGTCTATGTGTTTCTGTGTATGTGACTGTCTGTGTGTGTATGTGTGTGTGTGTTTGTGTATCTCTGTGTGTGTGTGTGTCTATCTGTGTGTGTATGTGTGTGTGTGTGTGTGTTTGTGTGTGTTTAGTCATGTGTGGAGTGCCGAGCAGAAAAGGAGAAAAGGAGGGGGCTTTAAAGATGGTGCAGAGATGACTGCCATGGTTTGTGGGTTATCTTTGCTTTGACTCATTCCCAGAATGAGCTTTTTTACACTGCGCCCTTGAAGTGGCAGCAAGTCCAGGCTACAAGACAGGCATGCTACGGTTAATTCTCACAGTCACAAGCACCAATCAAACAGTTCGAGTGTGACACTGTGAAGTGTGATACCAGAATAGACAAACCACAGTCTTCGTACTGTGTATCAGCCACAATCAGCTGTGAACTGAATGACGCTCTCGACAATCAGGACGAGAGCAGGCAGTGGCTATTAGGCATGTGACATCTTCAGCTATTATATGGTTTATATCCGTCATTGTGCAGGAGGCTTCGTTTGGTGCGCATCTCCTTTTACGCTTTATTCGACCTTCTCCGGGAAAAGTCCACCTACACCAATCAACCATGACATTAAAGTCACCTGTCTAATATTATGTAGATCCCCCTCATGCCACCAAAACAGCTCTGACTCAGAAGGGTAAGAGCTCCACAAGACCTCTGAGGATATGCTCTTGCATCTGTACCAAGACGTTAGCAGCACATCCAGTGAGTAAGTTTGAAAGGTGGGGCTTCCATGGATCAGACCAGTTTGTCCAGTACGTCCCACAGATGTTCGATCAGATTAAGATCTGGGGAAATTGAGGGCCGAGTCAAATACTTGAACCAGTGTCGGCTCCAGGGGGGGCATCTGAAGGCATTCCCCCCCTAGCAAGTCACCACGCCCCCCCCACACCCTCAAGTGTCGCTCATATGAATATAATTCACGATCAATAATGCCCCTCCCATAGTCACTCTCATTTCCACTGCACTGGTGCTGGTGCCAGGTGCCGGTTCCGGTGCCCGGCCGGTGCTGAACTGGGAACCAACCAAAACCAACCCAGAACCGCCCTGCATTTCCACTCACAGGAGCTCAGCGGGAGTCGCGTCATGATACGTCACAGGCCACGCCCACTAAACAGAAACAAACTTGGCCAATTTCAGTTTGAGGGTGCTGGTTATCCTCCAAAATTGGAGGATTTATTACAGTATCCAGAGAGTTTATTCATCTGGTTATCACCGTTAAAAGAGATCGACATAGACAACGATTACAACGGTAACTCCGCCCACCACTTGTGACATCACGGGCTTTCGCTGGTAGACCAGCTAAGTTTGGGTTCCGGTTTGGTGCTCATTTTAGGGCACTGGCACCAACTACTTTTCTGTGGAAAAGCGTGGCACTGGTTCCAAAATTGGGAACTGGCATGGGAACCAGTGCAGTGGAAAAGGGGTTGCCAGGCCGGTAGATCGTTAGATGTCGCCCCCCGAATTGAATTGAACTCTTTGTAATGTTCTTAAACTGTTCCTGAGCAATTTTTGCATTGTGGCAGGGAGCATCATCATACTGAATCTAGGCAATACTGTTGCCCTGGACAGGTGTACTTGGTCTGCAATAATGTTTAGGTAAGAGGTGTAACATTCGCATGAATGCAAGTTTGCCAGAATAACATTGTCCAGAGTGTTACACTGCCTGGACCTTTTCCCATTATTCCCATAATCTGTTACCCAAGTAAGTGATGTCTGCTTCTGTGGAATCAGACCAGATGAGGTTGTCTTGAATCCCCACACACATCATTGAGCCTTGAGTGTCCATCACCGGTTGTCCTTCCTTGGACTACTTTTTTGACAGGTGTCAGTGTTAACGTCATATATGTACATATTTACACTATATTGCCAAAAGTATTCACTCACCCATTAAAAAAATGAATTCCAATCAGTTCCATGTCCACAGGTGTATAACATCAAGCCCCCAGGCATGCAGGCGCTTCTACGATCATTAGTGAACAATGGGTCGCTCTCAGGAGCTGAGTGAATTCCAGTGTGGTACAGTGGTAGGATACCACCAGTCATGAAATTTCCTCGCAACTGTCAGTGGTACTTTAACAAAATGCTGAAGTGCATAATGCACAGAGGGCTGAGTCAATCGCTACAGACTGCCAAACTTAATGCGACCTTTAGATTTGCTCAAAAACAGCTTCATGAAATGGGTTTCAAGTTTGTTGGAGGGGGGGGGGTTATGGTGAGAGGTTGTTAAGAGCTGGTCTTGGCCCCTCAGTTCTAGTGAAGGGAACTCGGAATGCTTAGAATACTAAGAGACTTTGGACAATTTCATGCTCCCAGCTCTGTGGAAAGAGTTTGGGGAAACAGCTTGTTAGCCCCTTCCTTTTCCACTAAGACTGTGCACTAGTACACAAGGCACGGTCCATAAAGACATGGATGAGTGAGTTTGGTGTGGGAGAACTTGACTGGCCTGCACAGAGTCCTGACCTCTACCCGATAGAAGACCTATGGGATGAATTAGAGTGGAGACTGCGAGTCAGGCCTTCTCATCTAACATCAATGTCTGACCTTACAAATGTGCTTCTGAGTGGTCAAAAATTCCCATAAACACACACCTAAACCTAAACCTCGTGGAGAGATTGCCCAGAAGAGTTGAAGTTGTTATGGTCGTCGTTTTAAAGCCTATGAATTAAGAATGGGATGTCACTTAAATTCAGTGTAAAGGCAGGTGATCAAATTCTCATACATATATAAAATAGATATTTATATATACAGTACAGGCCAAAAGTTTGGACACACCACTTTCTCATTCAATCTGTTTCCTTTATTTTCATGACCATTTACATTGGTAGAATCTCACTGAAGGCATCAAAACTATGAATGAATACATGTGGAGTTATCTACTTAAAAAAATAAGGTGAAATAACTGAAAACTAGTTTCTTCAAAATAGCCACCCATTGCTCTTATTACTGTTTTGCACACTCTTGGCATTCTCTGGATGAGCTTCAAGGGGTCGTCACCTGAAATGGTTTTCCAACAGTCTTGAAGGAGTTCCGAGAGGAGTTTAGCAGTAAACACCTGTGTGCAAAGCAGTAATCAGAGCAAAGGGTGAAGAAAATAGAATATAAAA
>JBBMFX010000002.1:1162761-1172967 GCA_037832545.1 Rhabdalestes septentrionalis | reverse complement strand
CTCTCTCTCTCTCTCTCTCTCTCTCTCTACCCCTCCTCTCTGTCTCTCTGATCTTCTTTTTGTCCTCCACTCATTTTTTGCCCTAATTGGTTGAGTGCTGAGTCTCTGTGCTGCTCCCGATTTTTGGTGCTTATATAAGCCAGTAAACAAGTCAGACCTGATCAGGGACACACACGTACTTGTGCATATGTGTGTGTGGCCAGAATCATTTTCAGTGTAGAAACAGGAGTGTTTAGCCCTTTATTAATGCCCAGAGCAGATCACTTTTATGTTCATGGGTAACACTAAGGCCACAGTTCTTGTTTCCAATCTTGATTCTGATTCTGATTCACCTTTTTACACACAGTATTCAGAACGTCCCCAGTAATGTCTGGGATTTCTTGGTAAACAGACGGTAACACCCAGCAGGTGTAATTTTAACATAAAAAAATATACTCTGGCAGTGTTTTTTTCCTCAAAACTGAAAATTCCTCTGCTAAAACACTAAAGGTCTGCTTTGCTGGGTCAATTTAACCCAGAAGTTGGGCTGTTTTTTGCTTCAAAATCATGTACAAAATACACTGAAAAAAAATTAAAGTGTGACAGTAAAATGTTTTCCAATGATGCAACGGTTGTTCACACAAGAGACTCCTTGTAATTCCCTGGTACTGCATCAGGTTCTGATATATTGCTGGGATATTGAAGTATCAACATTAATGGGATTTGAGTCCAGCTTGCGTTCACACTTAACCCATGTGTCCAGTTTTCAGTCTGATTCGAAATAAGATTAATACTCCGATTCTAACTTCAATTCCACATCCTGTTCTGTTTCAGAAGATTCCATTTCTGATTGTGATTCAGTTCCTCTTTTGCTTCTTACACTAATTCAGTTCAATTTAGATTCGGTTTTGGCTTTTAATTTCAATTCTCATTCCAAATCTGTCTCTGATACACATTTCAGTTCCAATGACATACTTTTTTAAATTCTGATTTCAACTCCGAGTGTGATTCTTATATCGATTGCAGTTTACATTTTTAAACAGATTCTCATTCTCATTTTGATACTGGTTTCAATACCAGTTTCAGTTACAATTCTGATTATTATTGTGTCCTGATCTGCATTCAGTTTGATTCTGCTTCTATTTCCAAATCAATTTATGATTCTAAAACTGGTTCCAATTCTGTTTAATGCTACTTTGAGTTCCAGTTCCAGTCTCAGTTGAGATTATTATATTATGTGTTAGTCTTGCTACAATTCAGGAGATCACTTTCAGTGGAGGTCACAATGAAATGTGATGATTAGACTCATTGTACACACACACACACACACACACACACACATACACAGCCAGCAGTTGTGGGGGAGTGTATATTTCAACATAACTAACCCCACGAAGCAGAACCAGCTTCATTATAATTGCTGCTGGCGTATCAGGCCACAATTATCAACGCCGGCTTATTCAGCCTTTAATTGCCTCATTTAATTTGTTCACATTTGGCGTAGAACAATGTCAACCTGCTGCAGTTGAAACCGATTAGCTCCAAGGACGCGTTACATGCAGGCCAAGCCTCTGCGCCGTGTTCGCCCTGCCTCCAACTCATCTGTCTTTCTCTTTGAACACTGACCTGTAATTAATGGACTCCATAAGAGAAGGAAGTGTGTTCTGTCAGCCCTTTGTGAGACTGCAGGAGTTCCAGGGCTCTGTCTTCACTGCTGTCTGTTCTGGAGCTTCGTTCTCCAGGAGCAGCTCTGGACGTTCTCCTCTAAAGACACTGAGGCTCTCAGTCTGTTGTATTAATATTTACAGTAATGTACCGAAGCTTGATGTAGATGTTTACTGATGCTCATGCAGCCTTTATATAAAACTGCGAGATAAAAGTGGAAACAGTTGAGATGAAACACTAGCTGTGTGTGTGTGAGAGGGAGAGAGTGTGTAAGAGTCTAGTGTGTGTGATATTTCAAGTGATTGTGTGTGAGTATGTGTGAGTGTTTGCTAGTGTTTGTGTGAGAGAATGTGTGTGTGTGGTTAATGGTCCTCAGTCTGGACCGGCTGCATAACTGCCTGCTTAGACGTGTAATGAATGATCCAATTTATTCATTTATTTATTTATTCATGCCGTTTTTCCCTCTGTTTTTCATTCGGGTGAACTGAAATTGTGCACACTAAGAAAACAGTAGGACAGGTGATACAGTCTCTGATAAACGACAGCGCTTACTGTGGTAGTGTCTGTTGAAGGTTTCGTCCCTCCATAAAACAGGCCCAGAGTATGCAGCAGTAACTCTGAGAAGAGGTTTAAACAGGCCTAATTCTATTAGAGTCAAGTGTGTATGTGTTGTACTCAATGGGTGAGATGAACACTGAGGTGGTAATCTTGTTTTGTGGGGGGTTTTTTGTATATTTTGCACCAAAACAGGCTATTTGATTACCTTGTTATGAGCAGTGCTGTCTAATTTACTTATTTAGCTGGTCATGAGATTGTGTGTGCGTTTTATTTATTTGTGTGTGTGTGTGTGTATGGGAGAGGTTTTATTTTCATCTTTGTGCCACATGACCCATTTAAAGTGACCTAGATGTGACCTGGGTTTCATACCTTTGTCCAACCCTGTTCAAACAAATACACTCATAATAGTATGGTATTTATTTGTGCATCCATTTGAAAGTGGTTTGTCATGTTTAACACACAATAAAGTAAATAGAAAGCTGTTTATGTTGTACTTTTTCTCTTTACTGAAGTCCTGCCTTAGGATTAAAGCCTACACGTTTGTGTTCCTCGTGACACAGCAGGCAGTGATCTGTTCAGTATTTAAGGTCCAGGTTCTACCGGGATGATAAAAAGGGAGAGTCCTGCTTACTGTGTTTTATATAGAGGAGTGAAAGGCTGAAAAGATGGAAGCGATAGACTCTTGTCCCTCTGCCACAAGGCCAAGTAGCCCTTACAGCATCGGTTTTATGCTGCTCTGGGCATCAGAGCTTTTAGAAATGACCCCTGTGTTTCTTCTGAAGGGAAGTCCCTCAGTTAGCACCCTGCCTGTCAGACTAACGCAAACTGACATAAGGAAGCTGTGAATAGGTGAATGTGTTGAGGAGAGCATAGGCCTGAGAATTGAGGAAGATCATTCATTAAGATGCGTTTTGATGAGTTAGATGCTGAGACAGAGGTTGCTGAGGGTTAATCTGAATTCGATGTGAAATCAGTTTCACTTAGATGTTGTTGATGTAGGGTTAGATGTCTCTGATGCTCGTGTTGAGTAAGATCTGTCAAATGTTGCTTCCTGCTGATCATGGGTTAGATGGTTCTAGGTGATGTTGGTAGGTTACGTTTAGCTAGAACCTGATGTTGAGTGAGAGGTTGGTGTTGGGTTAGATGTTTTCTGGTGCTGATGTTGAGAAAGATGTTTATTGGTGTAGATGTTTCCTCATCCTGATGTTGAGTAAGATGTTGATGTTGGGTTAGATGGAAGATGGATTAGATGTTTCTGGTGCTGATGTTGGGTAAGATGTTGATGTTGGGTTAGATGGATGATGGATTAGATGTTTCTGGTGCTGATGTTGGGTAAAATATTGATGTTGGGTTAGATGTTTCAGGAAGTTGATGTCGAGTAAGATGTTGATGTTGGATAAGATGATTCCGGATGTTGATATCAGGTTAGATGAGTTGAAGAGTGCTTAGGTTGTCTAAGATGTTGTTTCTCTGGCCCTAGTCAGAAGTTGCTGGTGATTATGCTGAGTCATTTTAATTAGATGTTGCTGAGATTAGATGATGGGGTAGATTTTAACACCGTGCCCTTCCCACAACTCATCATTTTATATTTTTGATTCTCTTTCTCCCTCTTCATGCTGTGACTGCTTGCAGAAGGATGCATGTTTCCCAGTTTTGCATGTCGTCTTGTTCAAATATTTCAATGACCGTTTAAACCAGAACGTGTTCCACTCTGGTTCCGACAGCAGTGCCACATGGTGGCATGCACGGATGACCCCTTGCTAACATGACACACATGGGAATAATACGCCAGCAGCACACGGTTGGTTTTTGTGTCAACATTTTTCACGAAAGCAGAAGAAAGTGATTTCTTGTCAGCACCCCGAGATCATTTTCTCCTGGTGCCCGGTCTCCAGCTCAGAAATGAAGTGCGTTTGTCTTCTCCGGCTGCTTGGGAAGAGGGAGTGAAGGACCATAATGACCAAAACCTGTTCCACACTGCACACACTCTGCTTTTGTTTATGCTCACATTTTTCATTTCTTTGCTTTAATCTCAGCAGGAATAAATCCCCATATGCTCTTGCAAATAGACATTACTTTAAATCTATATGGTAATTACTCTCCTGGGCATATTTAGGATAGCTTTTATTTATCTTTCTTACTTTATTTATTTATTTCTCTCAGTCCTGAATCATGTTGATTTTATTTAGTTTTTTTTGTTTGTTTGTTTGTTTGTTTGTTTGTTTTTACAGTGTAAGGTTTCCCCACTAGGACATTGAGGGCACTTTTGGCTATTTGACCCCTTGATGTTCAGAGTATTGGGGTTAATTTTGTGTTTGTTGAGGAGACCGCTGTGGGCCGTATGAGTTGTGAACCCCAGTTGGGTAGGGCTGGGGAGGGGCTGTGATCCTTTTCGGTGTGGTGTCTGCTTCGTAAACAGTGTGTGGAGGCATTTGGATCCATGCCAGCGAAGGAGTAAACCATACGCTCATTGGGGCGCTCAGATTAGAATCATGGTGGCCCAGGGCCAGAACGGGCTGCACTAGCTGCACTGCCAGAGTGTGGGAGCGAGGGATGGAAACAGACAAAGCTTACGAAACTTCGGTTTAGATCTTCCAGATATCAGCTTCCATAAAACCAAAATAACAAAACAAGCAACAGGAATGTGTGGTGACACCATACGTGATCCTTCCAGGCATAAAAGCTTAAATCCACACTTGGTACTACACACAGAAAGTTGTGGAATAGCTCAGCCTGCAGCTATGGGCTTAAAAACACCACACTGTGCAGTACGCTTGAACGTTGGGTTCCTAAAACATCAGCAAAGGCCTCAAGCTGTTTCACTCACACTGCAGTAAGAGCAGGCTGAGCAGGTGTCTGAGAGAAACACCTGATGAACAGATTAGACACCTTCTGTGGAAAAGAATGTGAATGAACAAGAAGAGGTGATATGGGTTACTGGAATTTTACTGAGCAATTGTCCATTTACATTTACGGCATTTAGCTGACGGTCTTGTCCAGGGTGATGTACATCAGTGCTCAAGTAGTCTGCATCTGTATCTTAGACCTATAAAGCTAAACTTAAGTCAATATCCACAATTCAACCAAGATACTGCAGCTGGGTACACCTAAACAACACCTGTCAAAGAAAGTCGGAGAGAGTAAGGAAGGGATGGTCAGGTCTTTTTTTAAGTTAAAGTAGTAGTAAGCAATTGAAGTGAGAGAAAGGAGAGTCACCAAGGTGCCACATTAATACCGCGAGGGAATCCGCAGATCTCATTTTCCAAGATTTTGATAAACCAAGAAATCCAACTTGAATTAATATAGACCACCAGACCAGGGGTGGGCAGCTCTGGTCCTGGAGGGTTGGTGTCCAGCACAGTTTGATGGTTCTTCCCCTGAAACACATTCACTGTACCTGTCAATTAACTGGCAAGATGAACCAGGAGATTCTGAGCAGGGAAATCACCAGATCCTCCTGGACCACGACCCTCCAGGACCGGAGATCCACACCCCTGCACTAGACACACGGATATAAAATAAAATAAGGGATCAGTTCCCGAACTATTAAAACATCACAAAACAAGAAGATAATGAGTCTCTGTCATTTCCTTACAAAATAAGCAGTACTCAATGAGACGAGGCTTAAACTCGAGACCCGTCTTAATTCACTCCTGTGTCTGGGTAGCATCTCCGGGTTCTGCTCAGCAGAATTATGCATGCGGCGTCACGGAGCCACTCTTATGGCACTCATCGATCCCACCTTATGGATTACCACTCTGCATCGATCTCCGTCATTATTGCCGCCCTCCCCTCAAATCCCCAGGCTCAGAGAGGAGGCACGTGTTCCATGTTAAAGGTCAAAGATCAGCCTCTTCATTTCTCTCCTCCAAAACAAGTTATTCCCCCAACGCAACACATTAGGACTCTTTTTTTTTTTTTTTTTTTTTTTTTTTTTTTTTTTTACAGATGAGCAGCTATTCCTGTATTTTTTTTTAAAGTGTTTTGTTCCCTGCCTTTCTGTTTTTAGTGCAATGGCTTTTGGCAAGCTCGTGTTGGCCCCATTTGCATTCAGCGTTTCCCTGGCATGCTGCTGCGCCATCGCTGCTTTGAACGAGCTCCCAGATGCACTTATTCCTGCGCACTGGTTCGTTTGGGAAACTTAGTTAATTAGTGTGTGCGCACATGCCACTTGTTTTAGTGTGTAATAGAGTCTCCAGGCGCCGAGCGCACCATGCCGTCTCCACTTTTTCCACTCTTCTCTTTTTTTTCCCCCACTTCCTTTTCCACAACGAGGAACCTCTGGCACTCTTGGCCAGACTTTTTGCCGTTTTTTTTTCTTCTCACATCAACCATTAACAAACAAGATCTTTCACAGAGTTTTGATGTGAAATATAGTGGTGAAAGGAACCAGAGATCAGGATATCCACAATGAACGTTTTACCATTTTATATATCATTCAAAACCACCAGTGAACCCTAAAGTGCCAGTAAGTGTCTGTGTGAGTGTTAATGTTATGTTAGTGATGTAGAAATTGTGAAAAACCTTCTTCCCTACTCTTTGTCTGTCTCCTTCTCTCAGTAATTCTCTACCACTCACCAATTTTCTGTCTCTCTCTCTCTCTCTCTCTCTCTCTCTCTCTCTCTCTCGCGCTCTCGCTCTCACTCTCGCTCTCACTCTCGCGCTCTCTCGCTCTCTCTCACTCTAAATTTCTACATCATCAGTCATTAAAAACAAGTTCTCTCACAGGGGTTCGATGTGAAATATAGTGGTGGTGAATGGAACCAGGGATCAGGATACGCAAGTTTTACCATTTTATATACCATTCAAAACCACCACTGAACCTGTAAGTCTGTAAATGAGTGTTAGTGTTATGTTAGTGGTGTAGAAATCATGAAAAATGTGTATTTTCCCTCTTGATGTGATGTTTCTGCTTAAAAAACAATAAAATAGGCACAACACAGTAATGTTCAGAGAAGAGTAAAGAAATGAATAATCATAGCTTTGATACCAAACATTTATATCTGAATAGTTATTTTTACAGCTCACGGACAGCATTGTGTTTAAAATAAATTGATGCTCATAAAATGTGCCGTTGGGGGTTGAGGCCCCCTCCATTAATTTTCTCTGCCATGAAAGTGCGTGGTGAAATTCCTTCGCAGTGTTTTGGTGCAGGACCTGCTTGGACACGTCGTTGCCAGGAAGGATTCCAACTTCACTGGCTGAACTGGGCTGTGTGCCCGCTGCTCCAGGCCAAATGTGCCAGTGAGGCTGGAGATGGTCATTCCTCATCCTGAGCAGCGCTAAAGAACCATTTCCTCAGACTTCGGTGCCTGCAGATGCCTTGCGAGCTTCACAAATACTTTCATCTTACACTTAACTGGAGTCCAACAGAGTCGCTGCTTTCACAATGCAGTAGTTTGGCAAAAAAAAACCATTTTAAACAACCAACCATTGATCAACATAATGGATCAGACGAGACCTGTTTGGAAGCTTATGGTCCAAAAGTTAGCACTGGTTTGACACAAGTGTGTGATCATTTAGATTTGTTTTTGTTTATTGGTGCAGTTCCTTTACTTCTTCGCTCTACCGGCCTCGTAGCACCAGTGCAAAACTAAAGAACCCGGCCTCAGACAGCAAACATGTTTTGGCTAAATGAGGACATTTGCAAGGCAGAACTAGTTTAAATTGAATTTTTTTACCAAATTGTTGCTTTACTTTATCCAGACTTGCCAGAGCGTCCAAGCTGGGAGTCACTCTCTTCACACTTTGCCATTTTTCATGCCAAAACAAACCAGATTTCCGCGTTACGAGTGGCTTAATCAGCTCATTAGCTGAAGTGAGTGAATCAGAGCCTGGAACGCACCAAGCACTGTAGATGTACTAAGTACCGGAAGCAACAGGATAAAGATATTCTTAACACTGAGGGCCTAATGTGTTCTGTCAGTTTCAGGATAAAACTAGAACACTTTATATATAGGTGTAATATACAAATATTGTGCATGAAAGGGTACAACATGGGTAGGTATATTGAAAGTGCAGTTGATTCCATATTCTGCTTAATTTGTTGGAGTTCATGAAATAACAGGAATAAGAAGAACATGACTGAAGCTCCTCCTTCTTCCGATCGAATATCTTGTAAATATTCTGCTGGAGATCTCAGACCCTCCTCCTCTATGTTCCTCAGTCTTCTCTCAGCTTCGTCTCTTAAACAAGAAAACACTAAACAAGAAGGTCCTGGCCTTCTGACAAGCCAACCTGATATCTCAGAGTTATCTCCTCTCCTGCAGTTATAAACTCTCTTCTTACCTGTGTCAGTCATAGATGATGGCATTGTTCGAACTCTCAAACTAAACAGCGCCTCCTGTAAACCAAGTGTAGACTAGGGAGAGGTATAAATAGATAATAAACCATCTCATTTCTAATCTAGTTTTAAGAATAGCTAACAAGTGAAGTTCGTTTCACTTTTTTACGATGATTTTTTGTAAGTAATTAAGTAAGTGAACTTTATCGTCATTCGTAACATACAAAAGGACAACAACGGCTGCATAGCTGAACGAAATTGTATTTCTGCAGAGGCTCAATGTGCAGGAAGACTACTTATGAACATTATGAACATTTCATTTCTTACACAGAAAGACTGTGTGCGACCTCACAATACAAATAATAACAACTATATATAAATGTACATGCAGTCAGTGGGTGAAATTTTGCTCTGTATACCTGAAGTCAAGTCAAAAAGTTTTACATCCACATGAAGGCCTCATATACACAGTGAAACAAAACAGCATCACTCCAGGGCTATGATGCACAAGAAGAAAAACAGAACACCGCAAGAGTTCAGACAGGACAACATACGAGAGAGAGAGAGAGAGAAACACACAAGAGCAACAAGACAACATTGTATAAGTGCAGTCGATAATGCAGGGGGAGTAAAGTTTGGTTGAATGCAGCATTATTACAGATTCTGAGAGTTGAATGACTGTTGTAATCAACGTGCCCCTCCAGAAGTCAATGAGGTGTCTTCTTATTCCCTCGGTTTAAATCCACCTCACCAAAGCGAGCCCGGTTCTGTTATTAGTCTCTGTGTAGTGTCTGCTCGCCCCTCCTGCCTTGGAGAGTCCTGGACGGGCCGCGGAGGTACAAGGTCTGATTACATCTCTCAAGCGGCAGATCAATAGGGCCTGAATGGGGGCCTCATCGATCAGCGGGCACGGGGTGGCTAATTTATGCCCATTCTCGGGCCGTTCGTCCCAGCCGAAGCGCCGGGGCGTGAAATTCAAATTATTATTGCAGCCAGCCAATTCCATTAGGAGCGGAAAGGATGTGCAGCGCTGGACGATATTGGCTGGGTTCCTGGCGAGGGGGTGAAGGCTTGCCCTCTGCAGCCACACAGCGGGGAGTTATTACCCCAGTTTATCACCGTCGCCTGCCCCGCCCTGCCTCCTCGCTGCCGCTGCCTTTTTGTTCCTGATAGAGTGGCCATGTTAAGCATGAGAGCCTCTGGAGGTCGACTACACCGCCGCTGTCTGAATAGTCACCTTTATTCCTTTCAGGACAAAGTGTTATTCGAAGGGTTTGCGGCTCGGACTGTAGGGTTTCTCTTGGCGGGGTTGGGGCGTTTCCATGGTCGTTCGGTGGTTTACTCGTTTTCTTTTCCACAGCAGCATTGCTAGCATGATGCTACCTTGTTTTCAGCACTATGAGCCTGACCTCGATAGGATTGTCAGTAATAAATGGCTGATTTTTTCCCTGATTGTCAGTTCATAGACATTCTGACTCACAGTAAGGAGCACAGACAGGGTGTGATAAGTAGGTGCTATGAGCAAACTTTACTGGAGAGGTCTGCCCTGAGTTTCATTATGCTACTCAGAATATCTAGGGGCATGCAGATATTAGTTATTGCTGGAAATAAATATCTGACATGTTTTGTGTACATATATCTATCTATATATATATGTGTGTGTGTGTGTGTGTGTGTGTGTGTGTGTGTGTGTGTGTGTGTGTGTGTGTGTGTGTGTGTGT